>JAMAJW010000040.1:0-269781 GCA_023628855.1 Coniochaeta sp. PK30-01 | reverse complement strand
GGGGATGCTTTGCGAAACAATTAGACGCGTGGTAAGTAAAAAAAAAAAAAAAAAAAAAAAAAAAACCGTGTCTTCCACATGCAAAGTGTGGAAATGACCATCAACACTAGCAGAAAGCCATCGTGCGAAGCTTGTCTGAGTAGACACTGTGTACATACATGACCCCGGGCTATCATCCTCCCACACCACACTGCAAGCCACACAAGGGAGGCGTATCATTGATCTCACCTGGAGTAGAGTACTTCGCCATCACCGCACCCCGGATGAGCTGCACCCCACGTTAAGAGGACGCCCTTCCGTTCTGGTCCAAGGACTTGGGGCAGCATCATTGGAGATAAACAGATCGTCGTGATCTGTCTCAAACAATAGAAGGCATTATTGCATCACGGCGCTTCCTTGCCGGAGCCAAGACCAGCTCGACTCGACGCCCATTCGTCGCCGCTCTGGGCTTCTCGCCCACTTAGACCGACATGATACGACGGTCGCCCGACGGCAGTGAGGCAGCGCAAGCCGAGCAGCCAGTCAACCCGCAACCGCCGCCGAACTTGCGGTGAAGGTCATCTTCCATCTCGCAGCCGCGCTGAGCGAATCGACACCCTCTGCCACACGACCCATCCTCAGCCCATTTGCCTTACGTACTCGCACCTGGCGGAAGCAGTAGCATGCAGATTACGTGCTGAGTCCGCATCCCACAGCCTACGATACCTTGAACTTTGCTGCAGCCCGATCTTAGCACAACATCCTTGGGTCAATCTCTGACGTCCCCGGATCCGAAAGCAAGCATGGCAAGCCACCATGGAGGATGGGAAACGTCTGCCGCCGATGTCATCCCCCCCTCAAAGATCGGAATCCATCCCTTTATCTGGAACTGAATGTTGCAATTCTTGGGGCGCGGGATGCGTTAGTCACTAGGTACTCGGCACGACTCTCAGGTAAGCGTCCCTGTCAACCGCGAAACCCGGGGTAAAAGCTGGCACCGGATTCCCGTAGCGGTGAAGGTACGATTCCCTTCTGATATCACGCAATGTTTGCCGACGTACTGGTACCACGTCTCTTATACACCCAATGGAATCAAGACGTATATACAAAGGTCATGACAAAAAGGCAATGAGATCTTGCGAGGACAAAAAAGAGCAAACCTCCTCCTCGTTGCATGGTGTTATTTGTCTCAGTACGTCCACCTATCCACCTATCACAACCCCCGACATCGCCCCCAGGAAACTCCGCGCATCCAACCCCACAAAATCCAATACACAGCCGAGCCACGGCGCCTTATCTGGGTACCCCGGCCCAGCGTGTATCATAACCTGGCCTTACCGAAGTTCGATATCGCTGACGTGATACGTACCTTCGTACTCCCTCACTTTTTACTTTTTCCCGCTTTCGCTACCCCAACAGTCATCCTCCCTCAGCCTTATCCAGGATTTATCTTGTTGCAGCCCCTGAGCAGGATAGACCCAGTTTGTCTCTCGGAAAGAACTACGTAGCAAGCACTCAAAACAGTTATACCCGAGGCGAAAAGGAAAACAACCAAAAAAAAAAAAACAAGGCAAATGCTACTCCATCTGTCCATTTTCCCCACCAAGGGAATGACATGACACTTATTATTACAGTGTACCTTCGTGCCCAGCTCTGAGCTCATAACACTCCCGGGGACTTCCGATGTTGCCCATAATCCATCCCATTTCTCGCAAGAATGAACAGTTTGGACAAAGTACAGCAGTGTAGGCCCGCAAGGCTACCGTTACACCGTTCCCCCTCGATGTCTCGTACGGTATCTCCACCCCGGATCCTCTCTGCCTGTTGGCGTGAATTAATCAAGCCGAATTTAGATCGTCAGTCACAGGCGCGGCACTGGCGCACGGATAAGCAACGTAGTCTTGGTACTTGGGTACCAAGAAGCACGCAATAGTCGCGTACGTAAGACGAGACGTCCGCCTCAGAGTTGACACTCTTAGCAGTGGTGCATTCTATGCCTCCCGTAGTATACAGTGGAGGGTTTTGCCTCGTCAGCCAACCGCTGGGGCAGAACGGAGTCAATCAACGCTGCACTGGACCAGGAAATACAGTCTTGTGAAGGAAAAAAAAGATAAAAGTTCGATTAGGGAGGAAACCCGGCGCCAACAACTATATCCGTTGTGATCCCGTTTGATCCCTTGGTCTGTAGCGAGTCCAACCCGCCCGCTGTCTATAAGTGGTGATTTCAAAGCACAGAATACCCTGAATGAAAGCCCTTCCAATTCTCATCACCATGACCCGACACCGACTTAAAAGTTTGCCAACGGAGTGGTGAGAAATCTAATCCAGTCCCTCAACTCCCCCAACCCAATGTCGTCGACACCATCATTCCTTGCGGAAGCCCAGAATGGCCGTAATTAAGCGCGGATGATGGTTCAGTCATTCCGATACCGATATCCTGTAACTCCCATTTGTCCTCTAGTAGTCCCTTTCTATAATTGTAGCGTCTCCGCCATGTCATCAGTCGTCCCGTCGAGTAGTTTCGCAACAATGTTTTTAATGATGCAGCCGTCTACATCCGGTCCATCAGATCGCCGCCGGAGATGCTGTTGGACGAGGAACTCCGACCGCTCGCGTGGAAGCCGTCGCTCGGACCAAGGAGGTCGTGAACAGCGACCTTGGGGACCTGAGGTACCGGAAGTTTCCGCTGGCTGCCATCTGTCCGAGTGAGGATGTCGGTGAGAGACATGCCTTTGCTCCTCGGCGCGCCACTTTGCGGCTGGGGAAGAGGGAGCAGACTGTCCGGCTGGGGTTCCAACGGGGCAAGCGCCGGGGTTGTGCTGTGGAGCGACAGGTGGCGGAACGGGGGAAGATTGAATTCCTCGTTGTTGAACGGACGGAGCCGAGGTGAATGAGCTGGTGTGGCGAGTGGGGTCTGATCCGGGGTTGGAGATAGCGAGCCGTGGGAAAATGTTGGCGAAGATGGAGCAGTGGAGTTCGGCGAGTTGGGCCTCGATCGTTTTGGGTGCCTGTACGCCGCTCCGTAGTGGTCCTGCTCGTGGTCGTCGTGAGAGTGCGAGCGAGACATGTGGTACGCCGACAGAGAAGGCAGATGTCCGCGAGACGAGTGAAGGCTATGCGCATAGTACGGGTGATGTCTGGCTTGCATATGATGATGCGGCGGTGCGGTCAAAGTCTCCCGTTCAACCTGGTTCGCAGCCTTCGCCAGCATGCTGATGTCCATTCCCATTCCGTGGTGCTGCACGCCGCTCATCGGACTGCTTCTGTAGCTGTTCAGACCAGTCATGCCGTTGGGCATGTGGTATGTCGAAAACGAGTGGGGAGGCGATACATTGGGTGAGGACATGCCGGAAGGAGGAGCTGAGCGGATGGCCTTTGGTGCGGGAGGCGGCGGCATCATGTCGGGCATGCCATTACCAAAGTGCTGCTGCTGCTTGTTGCCTCTTCTTGAGTTCGGCATGTTGTGTATCCTCGAATGACGGGTCAACTCGTCGGAACGGGAGAACTTCTTTGTGCAGCCAGGAAACTGGCACGCATGCGGTTTCTCTCCCGTATGCGTGCGAATGTGTCTCGTCTGGTGCTCAAGGCGGTGGAAGGCCTTGTCGCACAGAGGGCACTTGTACGGACGAGGCAACTCGTTGGAAGCATCCGAGGGCTGTCCTCCAGGGAGCGGCCCATTCGGCCTGATGACAGCAATGGTAGCCATGTCGTCTCCTTCACCCTCTTGCTGTTTCTCCTGCTCTCTCTCCACCGCAGTTTCAGGATTTAGTAGATTTGAAAAATCCACTGCTGACTGTACTCGTTGCATGTGATCGTCGGGCGTTGGTGGCAAACGCTACCGGGCGGCGATGTCACTTCCTTTCCTTTCCGAGCAGTGTTGCACTCACTGCTGGCAGCACTCCAAGAATTCCCCAGTTTAAAAAAAACCCGGGGTATGCGGTGACGGTGACGTATATAGCACGAACAACTGGTGTTCAGAGTATAATCGTTCAACAAGCTTGGTAGTGATGCTCAGATTGTCGTGATGTTGCTGGTTGGTGTTTTTATGAGGGGAGTATTACGTCTTTGTAGTTTTGATGCGGGATGTTGGGGGGTTTAGTATGGGGAAGATAGCAAACTTTCGAAAAAAGAGTTTGGGGGAAGGAAGGGGAAGCGGCAGTGATTTTAAAGGGCCGATCTGGGATGGAGCAGAACAGGATGGGCTCTGTCAGGGGGTGGAGTGCTGAATGGCAGTTGCGCGGGTGAAAGTTGCAGAAGTTAAAAAAGCAAAAGCATGTGGCTTCAGACGTGTGGGGTGTTGCAAATGGAAGGTACCTTTTGCGCCATACTGTCCCGCACTGTCCGGTACCTGCGGTGCGTTGGGCGAGACGGAAGGTACGAGGGTACGGGGGTCCGCTCTTTCTTTTATCTCGACCAGGGGGGGTAAGAG
The DNA here is from genome assembly GCA_023628855.1 of Coniochaeta sp. PK30-01. Taxonomy (NCBI): domain Eukaryota; kingdom Fungi; phylum Ascomycota; class Sordariomycetes; order Coniochaetales; family Coniochaetaceae; genus Coniochaeta; species Coniochaeta sp. PK30-01. The sequence continues at coordinate 265,373 of JAMAJW010000040.1, read as the reverse complement.
GACCCGCCACGCCCCCGGGGCGTAACCTGGAAGGACCGGGAGATATGGGGCAGTGGGGTACGTTGTCACTGTGTGGGATGGAGGTCGACGAGTTTGAGTGGGCTGAAGTCCGAGACCGTCATCCACAATCTCATCAAATAGAAAAGCAAAACTGAAGCACGGCACAACCTGACAAGATGCCCAAACTTGGTTTATCACCGTGTCCGCAAACGTATCGTCCTTGGCCCTCTCCATCTGACATCTGGGATGAGCTCATCACAAGGACCGTGGTTGTTCTCCTTTGCCTGATATCGCTCGATATGGGATACTGTGAAATACACGATAGATCGTGGTGAATCGGGTCTACGGGCGGAAGGAACTCTCTGTTTTTAAAATCTTTTGTTCCTGAGTCCATTCCGTGTCTGTAGTACACCGGACGGACAGCTTGTCGTAATCCGTATTGTGTTTTTCCTTGTTTAGCTTCTGCTGCTGTGTCACGCCGGTGAGGCCAGCATTCATCATCCCGTCCCTGATCTCTTGGCCGATACATTGCCCGGACGGCTGTATATATGGGTATATATCTCTACACACACCTGTGCACAACATTCTGGGCACAGCTCAGGGACTGACCAAACGACGACCAATACTTAATTGATATTGGTCCTGCCAGGCTCCCGTGCCTGGTTTGACACGTCGCCCCTTTTGACAAGAGGTACGTGGACAACCACACTCCCTCCACGCCGCAGAGGTAAAAGGGGCTGTGCTGTGTACGCAGTAAGCTGTGTGAGGCGGTCAGCGGTAAAATTGCCAGTGGCTTCGTTCCAGCAACTGCCTATCACACCTCAAGCAGGCCCCCATCCCTTCATCTCGAACAGCGCCTGACAATGCAGCCGCCAGATGGTTCTGCGCCAAGTCAGCATTTTGATACTTTTCCTCGTCTCCTGAAGCCTAATGACCCTCCAAGTACTTGTGCCGTCTCCTGAAGTGAGCAGCCTGCCGGCCTGATCACACGGTCCGTCTCCTCCACAGCACTTTTCTGGGGAGTGGAGAGTGGGGGTTGCGCTGGATCGGAACCACGAGAGATTGATGCGTGCGCCTACGATTAAGCCACTTCTTGGCAGCACACATTTCAAGTGTTTTGCACCCATTTTAAAGCTTTGCCATGCTCGTTCTGCCAGATCTAACGAGACCACTCGATCACCCAGGACTTTGTCTGTCCAGTGCAGTCCAAAGGGGTAAAGAGAAGCGCAAGCGGAGTGGGGGAATGATGGTTGGCGCGCCTAATACTAGGCAGTGTGCCGTTAGTAGAGATAAGGCCCGGGGCAAAGAGTCTGACGTGTGGGGAGGCATTGTTACTAAGCGCAGCCTTGGGAAACAAGAACATATTTCTACGTTATCGAAATGACGGTGTTTAATTCATCTTGCGACGCAAGAAGCCATTCAAGAGTCGACATTCCACCGGCTGGCGCATCGCCGATCCAGAGCCTGGAGCAGAAGCACCGAGGTTGACGATATCTGCCCAATGCGCCGCTTCCGGACGACAGCCCCGAATCCGGGGTAAACTTTTCAGGCGCCATAACCCGTAGAACGCTTGGCTTGCCGACTTGTTCTCAGAACGATAAGGTGCCCATTCAGTCCATACCAGGTAAAGCGGTTCTCATTTCTCCTCCGAATACGCACTGTAAATAAGCGTCGTTTATGAGTGCATTGCTCCGGCCAAACCCTTTCCCCCATCACATCAGCCCAGGGTCCTTCCGTCCCTTAATTAAGACTCCACAGCGCACCCGAGGTCTGAGACGGTGGTCGGCGTTTGGGGTCTGGAATACGGTCTGCCAGACGTCACTGTTTGGGTGAAGACAAACGTGGGGGTTTCGCTTGGCACTCCCGTCCTTTTAAGGTCGACGTTTGGACAGCTGACTGCTTCGCATCATCTCTGCTCAACGCGCCAGACCTGGATCATGAGGTCTTCCTCACGACGGAGGCGTCACCTCCTCTCCACGGAATCTGAAGTTGTCTCAAGCCGCCGAGTGACGATCTGCAAATTACGTCTTCTGCGTGCGGTACGTATGTGATCGCTGCTATAACGAGGCTTGTTATCTAGCTCCAACTCCGCAGTTCGGTACTAGTGTGGTCTAACTCGATCCAGCAAGTTCTGGGGATCGGACAGATCGTGCAAGAGGCAGATCCTCTTGTCCCGATTTTCCCCGACACTGAATCTTTTGTGTTTACGTGTATCCGTACCATCACGATAACTTCGAAGACTGAGACCTGTCGTACGAAGCTATTGGAGTGAGGCGTCTGATACTACTCTAAACCGGTCGCGGTCCAGCTAGCCAGCACCTGCCAGCTGCAACCTCACAATGTCTTGGGCCAAGATGGCATCTTTGAGCAGCGAGATGGTGCCCGGACTGCCGGACCAGAACGTGCTGACGAACTTCGATTCCGAACAAAAAGAAGTCATCTACACAGTATTCGGGCCTTACGTTGTCCTCGGCCGCTCGGTGTCTTGAGCACGAGTTGCATGACTAACTCGGCGATGTACCTGGTAGTTACGAACACAGCGTGAATGTACTGTACTCTGCGGTATACCTGGTATGTGAGACTGCGGTGGACCCGGTTGATGCCCTGCAATCGGGCATGTGAAATCCGGGGCAGAGTTTTTTCGATCATTCAGATACTGATAAGCAAGTCGCCCTAGTACACTGACACCCACACGTGGTCGCCGCTCTTTATTTTGATATGCCGGTCGTGAAACCTGTAATCATAACCGTGGTCACTTCTTCCCCTCACGCCTGCTGGTCTGGGGAATTGGAGAAGCTGACAGTAGCCGTCATACACGTGTACGGCAAGCCAAGATAGGAGGTAGTCCGGTAGTGACACAGGGGAACTTGGGTGAATGATCTCCTGTGCAGCAATAATGTTGCGGAGCACCAGGCGGATGGAACACTGTCAAAGGGAAAATTCTCCGAAAAGGGTACGTATTTACCCGGCGGCTACACCGCATTACCTGTCCCTATCCCTTACACTAGGTCGACTGCTAACCTGGTCAAGCAGCTGCTGAAATTGGCGCTACGTGACAATGACAACATTAAGCCAGCAGAGAGCTTTGTGGAGATGCAGGAATCGGGCGATGGGTACTTCCCCATAAGTTGGACTGCGGTAGCAGCTTTGCTGTCTTCCGAGTCCACAGTAGCGCCGCGGGTAGTTGTATCTTCTTGTCCATCGGTCAAGCGGAGTCGTGATGCCGAAGCCCCCCGAAAACTGGATTCCAGCGAGCCAAAGCCGGCCAGAACTCAGAACACTGAACCCTTAACAGGCCCCGGAAAATCTTTGCCAAGTGGGCACTGTGAGACCGCGGCTGTTACACGTGAAACTATCCATTGAGAACAACATGTACAATAATTGATAAGGCAGCCAACGTTCTGAAGCCGAGGAAGTATCTGGACTGATCACTGTATGGTTAGCCGATGGTCTCGGCGGCAGCTTCTAGAGACTGTATGTATTACGGCGTACCTAAACAATACATTGCGATAGCGGGATGACGGCGGTGCCGAGGATGCAAATCTTCGCGGTTCCGTACCTAGAGATAGGGAACATTTTGCCATTCCGCCGAGAATTCTCTCCGGAGGTATGTTCGGTGGGTGATGTCAGCAAAGATTAGAGCTCAGCACTCTCTCGGCGTCGAATCAGAAGCGAGTATCTTGCCCCGGAAAAGCTGGTCCCTTGCAGCTTAGCTTGGCAGTTCCAGCCCTGCCCGCTGCGCTTCGTGGCCGATGTACACAAATAGCGCCACACTGTCCGGGGACAATTTCCTTCCAGGCTCGGGGGGAAGCGCCTAGAAGGAATGCATCAAAAGCCAGGGCGCATTTCATAGCAGATAGCCAAATGCAAGAGAGTCCAGATCCGTTCACGAGTGACATAGCAGAACGTCCGTTCAACCGGCTGCCCTTGCCCGTTTGCCGAGTTAGGCCAGCTGGATGTTCTCTCCCGGGGGACCATCCAGTGGACAGACAGCCAGGGACATAGTACGCACGTGTCCGGCTTTAATCGAATAGCGATTATTCGCAGGAGATCGCGAAAGTCCAAGGTGAAGGTTAGCGCATAATATCCGCAATGTTCCAGGCACAACTGGATAACCGGTCCGAATTGCGAGGCGACGGCGACATCATGACTCGATATTTCAGTCCTTTATGCGTCGCAATTCTCGTAGAAAATCGAAGAGAAAAAAAATTTCGTTGCGACGAGGACATTTGTCAGTATGTAAAGGTGTCGTCCCTAATTGTAATGCAGTTTGAGCTTGTTTCTCCGACTTGCCACCCTGGTTTCCTCGGAGGCTGGCAAGCGGCTGTGGTACGGATCACTATCGCGGCATTTACCCGCAGCTCATACCAATTGAAGCTGAGCACACCAATTGTCTAACGGTATCGGTGTTGTGAGAAGATACCTGCGCATACCTGCGCATTCTCCGTAATGTAGTGAATGTCCTGAATGTCTAGGCCAAAATTGGTGGATGCAAGGGCGGGGACATGGCCAGTCCGTCATGTGACCAGCAACACCTGAACCTCAGCTCTCCCCCGCAGCTGAAAGGTACTGCAGTACCTCTGGATACTGCACAGTCGATCGGGCAGGCTTAAGTACATCACGGGGTTTGGAGAGAGTCACGCGTCACGCGACGACAGCTCCTATATTCTGAAGCGCATACTAAATCCATGCCGTGACTGCAACATCACGCCTTCTTGCTACCTACGTAGCCGCATTGGCCTCGCCTCCAATGGACTATCACGTCGTCCATGGGCATGATGTCTCGAGCTTCGACCTTCCTTCCACGCGTGAGTGAAGCTTTCTTTGTGCTCTGTGACGCAGACCACATCGGGAGCACTATCTAATGAGGGGGGACAGATCGCCTGCCTACCATATCAGCCGCACAAGCTTTCGAAGATCTAGAATCGGTCACGTCAAAGTACCTGTCCACTGGCCTTGACAGCTTGGATAGACTGCTTTCGGGAGCTTCTTCTGATGCCGGTGCGGAAAAGTCAACAAGCGTTGGCGGTGTCCGCAAAGGCCAAGTAACGGAGATATGGGGTCCTTCCGGCTCGGGAAAGACGTCTTTCGGGTGAGCGGTAGCCCAACATCTAATCAAGTCCATGCAATCTAACAGTAGACAGTGTGCAACTCGTGGCAGGTGCACTGAACGAGGGCGGCCGCGTGCTGTGGGTAGGTCAGTTGGATGTCCCCATAAGATTCATACACAAAGTCGAACAAGCTGGAACTGACTTTGTCAGACTGTTTGTATCCCGTCTGCAGTCGGCGCCTTTCTGCTGTTGCTGCCGGCAGAAGGGGAGCCGTAGATGATGCCAAGCCAGACAGCTTGGCAAGTGTGATTCAGTATACGTGCTCGACTCTGCCACATTTGATCGCTTTGCTCTGTCGGCCAACGGAATCCTCCGTTCCTCCAGGCACGTCACTCATTGTGATCGACTCATTATCCGCTCTCCTCAACCACAGTTTCCCCCGCGTACTGGACCAGAAAACCGGCAACGGCGCCAGTAAAGGTATGACTTGTGCCCTCGACGCCTCCAGCCCTGAACCTAACACTAACGAACTGCTCAAAGTACCAAACTCCTCCGCCCGAAGACTGCAAGTGCTCCAGTATATCATCAGTGCTCTTCAAAAGCTTGCGGCAACGCACAACCTAGCGATCGTGGTGCTCACACAATGTGCATCCAAGATGCAAGCAGAACGGGGAGCGAGCCTGGTTCCAGCGATCAACGCAGGTGTCTGGGACCAAGGCATTCCAACGAGACTTGTTCTATACCGCGACTGGGTCATGCACGAAGGGAAGCCGCTGGGCCTCCATTTTGCAAGTATCCAGAAAGCGAACGGGAAGAACGACAGTGGAGCACGTGGAGATACAGTCGCCTTCGGAATTGAATCAGTGCGTGCCCTTGTTGGTGGATATATTGAATACGACGTCTCCTCCCTCTCAATCAGGTTACGACGTCTTGGACTGGGCTGACATTTGTTTCATCTACAGACGGGTTTGGTTGCACCGAACATTGACTCGAGTGAATCGGCGAGGATACAATCACATGGGACGGCACTGAAACGAAAACTTCAAGATACTGACTTTGAAGTCGGCGATAGCGATGAAGACTATGGATGGGCAGAGGACGAAAACGGAGACTCCATGCCACCAAATCCTTCCCAGTGGCAGGGCAGTGAGGATCTGATTGTCGGTGTCCATCGCCAGAATGGTGAAGACAGCGATGACGAGCGGGAACAGCACCATCTGGACGACGAGATACCAGCCTCATCTGACGAAGACGAGCCGTTCACCCAGCAAGTCATCGAAGACGATGCACAACCTCCACAGGTCTAGCAAGCACTTGCGACTGTATTGCCGCCCCAAACGAATACGCGCCTCTTGTTAGAGGCGCTCTTGCTACTGTTGACGTCGAGGACTAAACAACCGTGCAACTATACCCGCTCATCAAATTTCTATTCCCCGACGGCCGTGCATCTCGTCCACTCCACAACGACTTGAAGTTGAAGGGTCCGGTCAAATATCGGAGTGTTCTCCACCAGCTCGGCCGTACCCGGGGTCGCAGTTCTTCCTTCCTTTCCATAGGTGTATGGAAGCTCGGACGGCGGTGTGAGCTAATCAATCCACGCCAAGATTCGAAGATGCATTCAGGACTTGTTGGAGGAGTAGGTCTTGGCCTGATACCTTGTGGCTGTGTCTTGGGACAGTGCGAATTGGCGGCTCGATGTACCTGTCGACAACTCGACATTCCTATGTCCTTCGCCTACCCGCAACGGGTTTGAGATTTGGCACCGGTGAAAGAGCCTCCGCTGCGAGTTGCGACTTCGAGTGAAGCGAGAGTCTGGAATCTTCTCAACTTACCTCAGCATGGGGTCCAAGCACATGCCGTGTGTTGAGGCTATGAGTGAGGGGTTTACTGTGTGTTCGGTAGGGCGGCGATCTGGTGTGTTACATCGCAGCATCGTTGTCTTTGGGCCAGATAATGGATATTGGAGCCTCGGAGGCGCTGTGATGATGGTTGGGCAATCAATCCGACAGTGACGGTCCGATCTGTGGCGCCCAGTGCAGGGCGCCGGCCTTCTAAGAAGTCCCGCCAGACCTTTGCAGCCGGTGAAACTCTACCGAGCCTCATCGGACTCGAGGCCCACATCCATATTGCATCTGCGGCCCCACAATCGAGAACGCAATCGACTGCCGCGATCAGAGTCGTTCGTTGCAATTGCGGACAGACCAGTTTGTCTGAAGAAGCCGTACGATCACCGCGTCGGCCGTGCATCGATGTGACCACACACCATACGACTGATGGAAGTATGGTATTCCGTGCGGCTCACGCTAGCACAGGGCCATGGCATCCGGTGCTTGGACGTTGGAACCAGGCTCTTCTGCGACTGGGCCGAAGCAAATCGACGTTTCTGCAAAGAGTAGCCCCCTGCCTTTTCCCGGATTTTATCTTGGGATTTTTGAACAGCAGTCCTGTTGAGGGTGCCTGGTCGCGACGGTCCGCGGCTGTGTGAGGGTCTCCATCCTGCTTCAACAAAAGAGCTGCCTGCATATATTACCCGCAGGTCGGATATGCAGGCAAACCCTCCGCAACCCTACAACATGACCCTAGAGCATATTAACCAGGGCTGATATGGTGTTATCGGACAGACTTTCCGCCAGGCTCAACCAACATCCCAAGGCACCGGCCGGTCTGGCTCATCATGTCACTGCTCAAACACAAGAAGTGGCCGTCAACGTATGCAAATATACCCAATATTTGCACACCAACCCCGCAAGTTTCCTATTTGCCCAATAGCTCGGTGACGTGTTCTCGACTGTTGACTTGTGTGAACTCCGCATCTCCATTCCACGAATTGTCAGCATCGTCGCCGCCTCACGGCCCAAGGGGACTTGTTTATTCTTTCGCATGCACTCATGCCACGTTTGGCTGGCTTGACCATTTCGCTGCTTCTATCAGTCGTCGTCCTGTACCGCATTCTAACTCTGAAGTGTGTCAACCTCCTACAGCGCGTTCTCGCAGTTTATCGCACCTTATGTTGAGGCAAGTCCACCGGGCTTTTCCTCCGGCCGGAGTTGGCCAGAACATACTTGCCTTCGTTCGTTCGATCGCCGATTGCAGCATGATGCTCTGTGCAGTATCCAAAGCAGACATCATGCCTCAACTGTCGTATCTTGCGCCCTCCCTCGGCCTTTCCTTCTGCGTTGTCTGAACCATGAAGGCCGTGGGAGACAACTCTCTCACCGATCATTTCTGAGCACGGCCTTGGAAATAGGCTCAAGTGGCTTGGCCCGATCTTAGATCCAAGATCTACGATTGATCGGCGACTTCGGATCCATCCGAGCAAAACACTAGGGATTTGATGATCGCCGTTGTCAAGTGCTTTCGCTATGACTGAGGCGGTTAGGAAATGTTTCCCATCCTGCCATCCTGCCGCGACTCCTTGCCGGCAACCGAGTGGACGCAGATTTTTCTCATTAACCTCTATCCTCTGAGGTATGGCCTCGGACTCTGTCTCATTCTGCCAATAGACAGTCAGCCTTGATCGTCATCCTCACACTCGCTTCGTGATACATACGATGGTCGTTGGCTCCGTCCTCAAACTGCAAGTCTGCTTTCCTTAGGACTATGCATCGGGAAGAAAGCATGCTGGGATTTTCAAGTTTCGATCTTACAGCATCGAGAACAGGTTCGAGAGCTTTGTTCACGACAGCTCGCCTCCATGGCATGTGCGCGGACCAACACTGCAGGGGCTATCTTCTCATCTGTTGGTGGTCTGCACAAGTGTCTTCAGCGATTGAGAAATGCATTACTTCTTCTATTGGTGCTGTTAATCACCGATACCTGGAATGACCAACTAAAAAGTATTCCAGCCCATTACGCCTGCCATCCCACAATAACATCGATAGCCAGACCATACTAGTCCAACAGAAAACAAGTACACCATTCAAATGTCAGTCAGTCGCATCAACTCCAGCTGCATGATACAGGCAAGCACATGGACTGGACCGAAGCCTTTCAGTACGAATTAGATGTCACCTTATACCCCGCCCCATATCAAAGTGTGCAAAAAACAATCGAATCCATAGCGAAGTTCGCATGGTAAGATTGAATGCGTCCCACGATACACCCATCACCAGCCGTCGAAGCGCTCCGCGTCTTCGAAGCGATCCGCATGGTCTAAGCTGTCCTCATCTACTATATCCGGATTCGCCCTGTCGGGGGCGGGTGGGGTGAGAAGGGGCTCTTCGTCGCTCTCGTCATTGAGCCGAGCGTAGGGTCCGCCCATGTCGGTATCTCCATCGCTGGATCCGTCGGCATAGTAACTCTCGTCGTAGGGGTCAGAATCGGCAGCTTCCTCCTGAACAACGGCCGCCCGCTCAAGCTCGGGGAGACTTTCCGTCGCAACTACCACGAACGTGGCCCAAAGGAAGGTCATGATTTCGCACACGAAGTTCGTGTAATGCCATGGTCTTTCCTCGAAGTCTTGCACCGACCATAAGCCGCCGTCCAAAAAGTTGCCCGAAATGACAGAGACGATGAACCGGACTACGTGGTCTTGTTCCGTCCAGCCGGTTTTGTCGAGGTGGTGGATTCGGAACTTCGGATCGCGCGAGCGCAGAGCATCATGGGCGGCTCGGCATACCGTTGCCTTGTCCTCCTCGGCAGTTGGTACGGGAATGCTATCCGGCGTGAAGCCGCCGATGTACTCCATCCAGGAGTTGTAGACACAATCGCTGAGGATCCATCGCTGAAACTGCTGCGAGCCCTCGAAAGGGAACAATTCGACGAGGTAGCACTGGTAGCGGAGGACAAATTCCTTGTTGATCACTGCTGGCGATGCTGACAGTATTCTGCCTGACAAGCTTGAGGACGGTGGTGTTGAAGGTGGTGGCATGGTCTCGCTCTGCGAACTGTTTGTCGGTGCCGGTGTTGGGCCCGACAAGTTTGAGGACGGTGGTGTTGAAGGTGGTGGCATGGTCTCACTCTGCTATGTGCTTATCGATACCGATTGTTCAGGAAGAACTCTCCCGATACTTTCTCAAGGAGAACGCACAGCCCAGAATTACCTTAGAGTACTCTTGGTCTGGGTGTAGGCGGTTGAGAAGGAAGGTCTGTGGTTGTTCGAAAGGGAGGACACCCCGAGCTGGGGGTGAAGACGCTTTTATTTGAGCTCAGACATATCGACACTTACCTCGAAACCTTCTTGGTCGTTTGGACAGCTTCCCTCCAAGCTATAAGGTTCATTGAGGCGAGTTCGCTCACCGAATATCAGACCAAGCCGAGCCTCACATGAACTACGCATGGCGTGGTTGGGGAGAAGCACATCTTATCAGTGCTACCGTCAGCCGCAAATGGGGATTACCTTCCATCTAAGTTCTGCTTCAGTGCATGACCGAAAATGATTCATGAAATAGAGTTGAAATGGAGCTGTCACGTACGTGTCTGTGAGAGCCCCGTGGTAGCACAACGTTCATGGCCTCATGCCGCAAAGCAGGAAGGAACGGATAATTGCATAAACAATCTTGATGCGCCTTTGCGTGATACGGATTTATACGGAATATCACGTCCGCCGTGTTTGGCACGGACCCACATCTCTTCACCTGGAGACGGTCCAGGTGGCAGGGGGTGGCAGGGGAGGAGGCAGGCGCGAAGCTTGTTCGGGTTCAAACTGTCTTGCGTCTCGCAAATTTGATCATCGCCAGTGAGACCACACATCCCTTATACTTATCCCATCACCAAGCACTGGTGACAATGCTCAATCTCATCAGCACTTCTACAGTAGGCTGCTTAAACTCATTCAAACACCATTGACCCGACAGATAGACCCCAGAAACTGAGGATTGGTAGCTCGGCCCTCACCCAACAGTTGATCCGTTTGCGCACCCCAAGGGTCTCCCAGCCACCTCGTCGAAGCCGAGACCTGAAGTGAGAGAGCTTCACTGCAGCTCACCACAAAACGCCAAGTATATATCGATTTGTGATTTCAAGAACAGAGTAAGTGTTCTAGCGAACTGTCACCTTTTGTGGATATTGTCTGAGTGAGACAGACCCTGGAAGTGCATAGGTGAACAATCTGGAGTGAAGATCTGGCACCTCAGCACAATCGATCACTACCTACCCATCTCTCGGGAGCAAGTGAATCACAACCAACACTCGGACCACATGTCGACTTCTTCACTATCAGGTGGAACACAACTCGCAACCTTCATCGACGCGTCATTCCGGCTAACCACACCGCCAGACATCATGTCGGATGACGGAAGAAACGGAGAGCCTGTTGCCACAGGCAGCATCAAGGCCCCTGAGTTCTCCTGGCTGTAAGTTGCCTTCTGTATGCGAGGATTGGAACTCTCTTTGCTGAGACAATACAGAAAGCCACATCCGGAATTCGTCATCATTCTCGTCGGACCGGACGAGGAACCGTTTGGCGTCCAGCTGGACTTCCTCTGTGCCCGATCAGACTACTACCGCCAATACTTCTTGGACCCTCAAAACCGTGACGAGTCTATCGAGCGCATCGTGAAGATTCCGGACACGATTCCCGAAGTGTTCGGCTATGTGCAAAATTACATGTTTACCGGCCAGGTCTTCCCCAATCTCGACCATATGCCGTCATATGAGGTTCTCATAGGCGTATGGAAGCTTGGATGGAACCTGAAGATTGGCGGGCTGTGCGACGCTACACTAGAAGCTATGGCCGAGTGTCGCCGGATCACCCAACGCATACCGGCAACGCCCCTGCTCGTCCAGGTGTGGCAAGACACACCCGAGGGATCCACCATCAGAAAGCTGCTCCTCTCCTGGGCTGCGGAGTATATGAGATCCTCGGAGTCCAGGGCAGAGTTCGCGCGTTCTCTGCCGCAAGAGGTGCTGAGCGAGCTTGTTGTGGCTATGAGCTCCCTAGACAGTCCTCCGGTTGTCCAGGTCAACAATCCTGCGCCCGCGATCCAACCCCAGCCGCGCGCAGGAGCCGTGCACTACATTACTGGAGACGACGACGGTGTCGAGCAAGGGCATGTGTCGAAGAAGCAACGTCGCCAGACCGATGTGCTCCCCCGCCCTACCGGCCCAACCGTCTCTAAGGCCACTGGCGCCAAGAAGCCTGGCCCAAGAACGTCTCTCCCGAATCCCAAACCTCTGGTGAGGCGCAGGGCTAACGCGGCAGCAATAAACCCGGCAAACCATACGACTGCCCAGAAACTCAACTTCTGCGCGGACTTGTTGACGAGAATGCTTTCTGGTCCAGGTAAGTGACGGCCAGCCTTCAGTTTCATATCGCCAAAGAGACTAACACCTGCATGCTCAGGATTCTGGACACGCCTCGTCGGACCGTTCAAGGAACCCGTTGACCCTGTTCACGACGGAGTTCCAGATTACTTCGACAAGGTCACCAAACCGATGGATCTTGGAACGATGAAGGGCAAGATGGATCGCGGGGAATACACCAACGAGGAGGAATTCCTGAGCGACATGAACCAGATCTTCACCAACTGTTATACGTATTGGAGCAAGAAGGATCCCATGTGGGCTGCATGCGAGAAGCTGCAGAAGAGCTTCGAGGACAAGTATTCCAACATGAATCGTTGGATTGCCAAGATGGAAGGGGATGAGGACCAGTGAGAGGGGATCAAATTGGGGGGATTCAGTCGCTGAGTCGCATGTGGTTTTATTTGTATCGTATGTCCAGTGGCACATGTCTCTTGGGATGTGCCGGAGCGTTGAGAGGCTTCATTCGTCGGGTCGGCAGAGTGCATGGTGTGGCCGGAGACTCTTACTATTGTGTGCATCTAGGGTCCTTTGTATATGATATACCAGGCAGGGCTATTCCGGTCATGCGCTACTATTGTGCGAGAGTTGAGCGAGAGAATCGATCGGGTCAATCAACCATATCAAAGACTTACAAGTTGCAGAGATGGGTATGAGGTTGACGTTGAGCTTGGCATTTCTGGTTGCGCGCCGCCCTCGTTCCCGGCATGCTCCTCTCTTGATTCGGCAGCTGCAAGCTGTCGGCCGGCGTGAGTCAACAGGAACATGACTCGGCAGTACTCCCTCTAGTGTGGGCGCCACACCATACCACCATACCTTACCTAAAGCACGTTGTCGCGGTGCCACCACCACCGCCACCACTAACTTCTTCATCCAAGCTTGGAATTTTGCCCTTTCTCAAAGCTCTAAGTTGAGGGGTATAAGTGCAGGTCAAAATATCATCCTTAGGGTAAGTTAGAAAGGAACATCATCACACTAAGGACAGAGCACAGTCTCGTCAGTCGTCACTCCTTTTGACCCCTAAGCTTGCAACCCATTCCCAGTATATCTGCGCGTTGTACAGTACGTAAACAAAGGAGCCTATCTCCAAAATGACGTCCATTGCCTCAGAGTCCGTCGCGACTATTCTCTGTTCGTGTAAGCAGACACGCTTTCATATCGAGAACCCCAACTACCGAGAGGTACGTATAATTCCACGGACAAGGACAGACCCTCACTGATTCATATGCGCAGCTGGACATTGAAGGTCTCAATATCACCGTCACTTCAGGGGAGAAGGCGGCCGATAAGAAAGGAAGGGGGAAGGCCAAGGGCGATGGCATCGAAATCCTCTCCGACGCCAAACTACGCCTCAAGGCCGGTCAACGATATGCCCTTGTTGGTCGCAATGGCTCCGGGAAGTCGAGTAGGTTTCCCTCCTAGTTAGCCCTGCAATGTCCAAGTATGCCAATCGTATTGTAGCACTGCTGAGAGCGATCGCCGAGAGACTAATACCTGGCATCCCCGAGGAGACGCGCATCTCGATCCTCCAGCAGACTAACACGAATGATATGACCGACGATGATGATGTTGCGCAGCGAGGAGACGTGGCTGTTGAGAAGGGGCTATCCCACGGCTCGACGGTTCTGGAGGAGGTCATCAACAAAGCGACTGCCAGGAACGAGCTAGAGCAGGAGATCAAGGGTGAGCCGAACAGGTCAACCGCCATGGCTATCATCCTTGCACGAACTTACTGACTCAATTAGTCCTCTCAAGTGGAATCAGCGCCAATGACGGATACGCTGCTGTCCGGTCGTTGAGGCAAGTCCGCCATGAGAGACTACAGAAGAAGCTCTTCGTCCTGGACAAAGACGCAAGACTGAGGAGCGGAACCCGGGGTATGGCCGCCCGCAAGGCGCTGACTGCCTTCGAGAAAGTCGTCGCCGAGTCCGAGGCCGTGTAAGTGGCCGCCCCATTCTTTTCGGATGGGATATCGAGGCAGCCAGAAGTACTGACCAGCTGTACAGACTCAAGCAAGGAGAGGCCGACATACCCGCCTCGACCCTCCAGCAAGAAGTCCAAGAAGCAGCCGACCTCCTCTCCGAGCTCCAGCTCCAGGTCGAACCCTCAAAACTAGCTTCCGTAGAATCCAAGGCCAAAAAGATCCTAACCGGCCTCGGCTTCAGCGAAGCCTACATGCTCAAACCCGTCCCCTCCCTGTCGGGCGGCTGGCTGATGCGCACCGCCCTCGCCACGGCCCTGCTGCAGGAGACCGACATCCTCATCCTCGACGAGCCGACAAACTACCTCGACCTGCTCGGCATAATCTGGCTGCAGCGCTACCTCCAGTCCCTCGAGTCCCTGCCGGAACCCCCGACCCTGATCCTCGTCAGCCACGACCGCGACTTCGTCAGCCTGGCCACGGACCTCCTCGTGCTCAAGGACAAGACCCTGACCTACTTCCACGGCGACCTCCCCACCTACGAGGCCTCCCGGTCCGAGCGCAAGCTCTACCTGACCAAGATGAAGGAGGCCCAGGACCGCCAGAAGCAGCACATGCAGGAGACCATCGCGCGCAACATGCGGGCGGGCAAGAAGAACGACGACGACAACAAGCTCCGCCAGGCCAAGTCGCGCCAGAAGAAGCTCGACGACCGCATGGGCATGCAGGTCAACGCCCGCGGCGGGCGGTTCAAGCTCAACCGCGACCACGCGGGGTGGCACGACTCGGCCCGCGACGCCATCGACGTGCCGCAAGACGAGCGCGCCGTCGTCGTCTCCCTGCCCGAGCCGGCGGAGCTGCGCTTCCCCGGCCCGCTGGTCAGCCTCGAGAGGGTGGCGTTCCGGTACCCCGCCGCGACGAGCACCAGGGGGGCGAGGGGCCCCGTGGTGTTGGAGGACGTGACGCTCTCCGTCCACGCGGGCGACAGGGTCGGCATCCTCGGCCTCAACGGGGCGGGCAAGTCCACCCTGATCAAGCTGCTGGTTCAAAGCACGGCCCCGACGGCGGGTACGGTGACGGTCCACCCGCGCCTCAAGACGGGGTACTACTCGCAGCACGCCGTCGAGGCGCTGCAGCGCCTGGCGCGCGCGGACCCGGGACTCACGGCGCTGTCGCTGCTCGCGCGTGAGGTGGGAGGTGAGCTGGACGAGGGGGAGCTGCGGGGATTGCTCGCCTCGCTCGGGCTGGCGGGGAGGGTGGCGTCTGACGTGCCGGTCGGGAAGCTGAGCGGCGGCCAGCTGGTGCGGTGCGAGCTCGCGAGGCTGCTGTGGCGGCGGCCGCAGCTGCTGGTGCTGGACGAGGTGACGACGCATCTGGACTACGAGACTGTCACGGCGCTGCGGGAGACGCTGAGGGGGTGGGAGGGGGCGGTGGTGCTGGTGAGCCACGACCGGTGGTTCATGAGGGGTGTTGTGGAGGGGATGGTCGATGACGATGAAGAGGGAGACAGTGAGGGGAGTGAGGATGAGAGGGACGCCACGAGGAGGAGAGAGGTGTATCGGTTGAAGGCGGGACGGTTGGTCAAGCTTGCGGGAGGCGTGGGAGAGTTCGAGGAGCTTATGGAACGGAGGGTGAGAAAGTTGTTGGCCTAGCACAGCATCCATCGTGCATCAATAGAGGTCTCCTAGACACCGGCTGAATATCATTACCATTACGCGCCTATATACAGGACAGCAAGAGTAGGAGGAACTAGAATACGATAAGCTTTAGAAACGACTCAGAGATCAAACAATATCAGTGGCATTGTCTAATAAGTTTGCTGCCTTTGGAAATGCTGCTGTGGCGGTTTCTGGGTGTACTGCTGCGGCGGATAACCATATTGATACTGCTGTGGTGGAGGTGTATTTGGGTAAGGTTGTGGCGATGGGGTAGGCTGATAGTGCTGCGGCGGAGGCGAGTGCTGCCATTGCTGAGGAGGCGGTGTATAGTGTTGGGGCGGAGGAGTGTGAGAGTACTGCGGATAAGTCGGATGGCCGTGCAGCCCATTGTACTGTTGATGGTATTGCTGAGTTACCCCGTGCGGATGCCCGCCGCCATCCGCGACCTTGGAGGCGTTGATTCGGCGCATCTCCTCGGCGAAGGTGGTGTGAGGAACCCAGGCTGCCGACTTGCGAGGGATGACCTCCTCCATCATCTTGTCGACTTGCTCCAATGTCAAGCCCTTCATCTCGGGAACGAAGAAATAGGCGAACAGCAGTGACATGATACAGAAAGAGCCCCAGATGAAGAAGACTTTCGGTCCCAGATTTGCCGATCCGGGAGAGTTGCCGACCATGTAGGGTGTGATTACAGCGATGATCTGTGTGAAGGTTCAGCAAATCTTGAATTCGTCTGCGAATGAGAGTCAGTCACCACATACCGTATTCCAGAACCAGTTGGATGCAGTCGAGATGGCGACTCCACGCGAGCGGATGGGAAGTGGAAACAGCTCGCCGATAAGAACCCATGCGACAGGACCCCAGGTGATGGCGAAGAAGAAGATATAGAGGCAGATGAAGGCGATCATAGACTTCACCGCGCCGTCATCGTGATCCTCGGGTCTGCCAGAGGTGACGCCGATGATGGCAGTCACGAACTGCATGATGATCATCCCCAAAGCACCCCATATCAATAGGAACCTTCGGCCGAACTTCTCGATAGCCCAGAATGAGAGCGGAGTGGAAAGCACGTTCACAAGCGTTGTGACCAGGGAGATGAAGAACGGATCGGAGATGGTACCCAGCTGCTGGAAGAAAGTAGTTCCAAAGTAGAAAATGAAATTGATGCCCGTGAGCTGCTGAAAGACTTGAATTCCGCTGCCAAGGAGGGTCCGGCGCAAGTTGCTGTTGCCGTGCCTGATGGAGCCCTTGAAGCAGGCAAGCCAGGAGCCAATATAGCTAGTATGTGGGATCCTTTGGGTTTCATATTCGTGATTCGCAATGATCTCGGCCAGCTCATCCCTGATGTACTCTGAGTCAATGCCCTGGCCGCGGATGATAGAGAGAGCCCTTGCCGCCGACTCTAGGTGGCCCTTTCTGACGTGATATCGGGGGGATTCCGGGAGCAGGAACAAGCCTATGCCGAGAATTAGAGCCCATATGAACTGGACACCGATCGGGATACGATATGAAGCCGTGTCTGCTCGGTTCTGGGTAGAATAAACGACGCAGTTGGCGAGCAAGATGCCAAGGGTTATGCAGAACTGGTATCCGGAGACGATGGCACCCCGTACCTTTCTAGGGGCGATCTCGGACAGATACAGGAGGATAACAGCCGATATGAACCCCACGCCACCGCCGGCAATCAGTCGGCCACAGACAAACAATACTTCCTGGTTGGTCGAAGCTATCTCGAGTATGCATCCGAGCGAGAATAGCCCGCAGCCGGCAATGATCGTAGGTCGGCGGCCGATAAAATCTGCTATATCTCCGGCAATCAGAGCGCCAAAGAAGGTGCCGCAAGACAAGATGGACGTCATGAGTGACTTCTGAGAGGATGTCAGGGCAAAGTCGACTGGGTCAACACCGATAGGCCGTTTGTTGTCGTAGTCGTAGGGGATTCCAGTGTAGAGTGTGATGAAGTACGGCATCGCCAGCACTCCAGACATCCAGCCCGTGTCATAGCCAAAGAAGATGCCGCCAAATGCTGCAAAGGCGCAGACCAAGTATGCCTTGATAGTGACTGGAGCCTCGACCTTGCTTACGTCGGCCGTGCCCTGGTAAGGCATATAAATTGGACCGCCAACCATCTTGCTCGCGCGTCCAGTAGCCACGAGAAGAACACTTGAGACTACCGACTCGATAGACGTGGGACACCGGCAAAGATTGAGATTATAGAGCGTATGCGTATCCTTACCTTTGACGGAAAACAGAGAAGGGTAACAAGGCAAACGAAGGGGTTGACAACTGTTATACATGGGAGGGTAGAGGGCTGAGGGCACAGAGAAAACGCCACATCAAGCCAGGTAGGCTTGGGAGTCCACACTCCAATCCCCAAGAGCCTTAAGAGCAGTCCGAGCGAAGTCCACTGGGCTTCGGAACGGAGGTGGTAAGGAACAAAGAATCAGAATTGCAAATGCGGTGTAATGTGGACGATCCACCGCGTGTGACTCGGGAGAGGTAACAAAGACAAACCTGAGCGACCACAGGAGCAGAACAGTTCGCACAATGAGCACTGATCTTGGGCTTGGTATCTTTCAGTCGTTTCGGGATATTGACATTCCAACATCTCCTAGAATAGACCGGGGAGTAGCCTGCATATGGCATATGCGACCACAGGTGGGCGGTTATGGTCGGCGACATGAGAGATGGTCGATAAGGCGGACTGGGGCGACAAAGCAGGCTGGGAGACGGAGGAACGGTGAACCTCGTTTGGGTAACCATCAAAGGTGTGCAAATGCTTGTCCAGCTCGCACGAAGTTGACCGGTCCGAGATGGATCAGTTCTTGTGCACAGTCAGATATGGCAAATTATGGTTCATGTGCTGCTGGACTTCTTCGAGAGCATATTCAGGAAAGTGTCGTCGCCTGCTGCCCTGGTCGTTAAGATGGCCGCTGACAGGCCGGCTCCAGCTGCTTGTCTTCCTCGCCCCAACAACAATCAAGTAATCTGGACAGGCAGACTTTGATTTGTGGGAGCTGTTGGTGAAGATGTAGTCATGAGCATCCAACTTCGGGTTTTGGCCTTTGTGATTCGATAGTTGACTCTTGTATGCTGCGCTGCCTCTTACTAGCTTGCCGAAGACTCGCATTAGAGTGCAATAGGCTCTGGCCAGTTCAGTCATTCCCGAACGCCATCTGTACGACATGGACGTGGGGAGTTCAGCCCTATCGAAGGTATGGTGGCTGGATGGGCAAGGTAGCCAGCCCAATGAGCATAAACTGTTTGCCTCTAGAGGGTGTGCCCTCCTAGGACGTCAACAGCCCAAGCAAAAATACGATCTGCGAGATGTCTTAGCGCTGTGTGTTCGGCAAAGAAGGTGCGCAGGAGAGAGCGCGGGGCTGCCGTGACACGGGACGGAGAGCAAGCACCGGGACCTCGCCGTTATTCCGAATGTCAGTGCGGAAGACGCCTCGGTCGGGGTCTCCACATGGATGTCACTCCGGCTAAGCCATTTGACGTGCCATGGGGCAAAGGAAACAACGTTTGAGTCTCAGATCAGGCGTAGGCTCAGGATTCGCAAAGAGGCGATACAAGGGCTGGGTCTTGCGCAGGTGCATCAAGATCTAACAGGGCTTCTCCCTTCTTCTGAAGTCAGAACCATTCCCTTGGGTCGGAGATTTCCTGGTCTAGCTGGTGGACCTGGAAATGATAACATTGTACTGCACCCGGTTATGGTCGAGTCATATTCCCAGCCGGACCAAATACTACCGTAGTTAGTTTTTGTAGGTACTGAGTCAATGTCGGCGATACCAATTGCCTGAGCTATGAAAGACGGCCCGGCACCCCGAATCATTTCGATGGGCAACTCTTCTACTTTATATCATGGTCGAGAGAGCGCCTAAATATAAGGACGTCGGCCGCGTTGGCGTTTATAAGACCACCATCCCCTGATTTTTTTTTGGTTATTCTTTTTGGGACGAGATTCGATCTCACGAGCCCCTCTACAGGGGGTTCAGTGGCCCGTGCGCTGGCCCCTTCTTTTCTTGATGCCCACAGAATTCCATTGTTACCCCTGGCAGGTACCGATGGCAGAGCGGGCCTCGGATCATCAGATCATCACATTGTGGTGCGCAAAAAAAGGAAGAGATGCAGCTAACCTTAATTCATTTTAAACCTGGGACTGCTAAAATACCCTTGGGCGGTGGTGAATGTCGACTACCGGTACCTGGTAACGTCGAAAGTGCATGATTTCAATTTAAGTCGAGACTTGGGTAGACCCAGAGAGAGATCAGTTGATTACCTCGATGATTATTGGCTCGAGACTGTCTCGTATCCGATATTTGCCAAGACACCACCAATTAACATCACCACGACCAGAGGGCATGACCCCAATTCACCATGCTGAAGAAAGGCATTGTAAAAGGCCAGTATTTGTGAAAGACAGATCTACATACTGAGATATCGTCATCTGAACGGGCTTTCGCCATGATTCGTTTGCCATACCATGTGTTACTTGCACAAGCCGCCCCGACGAATGGCAAGTCAGGCAGAACGCCATCGATCAGCTGTCAGCTTAAACCAGCAAAATTAGATTAGCAGCGGTTTGATGCAAGCAAGGGGGCGTTGACAGACAACGCTCGTATCGCCTTTGGGCCGCATGGGCTCGTTTACAGCGCAACCGAGGTCGCCATAGGTCTAGACTCTGCGTGTAGACTACACTACGCGACGTCGTCCAGCGCAAGTCCGACGAAATCCATCAGTCATCAGACCGAGTCTGACAGGACTCCGGTTGTCGGTATCAGACAGAGAGAAGTTTCTTGCGTCAATCAATCAAGACAGTCGCTAGTGCAAGGCTACACCATACCAGGCCCAAGTTTGTTGCTGTCAAGAGTCCAGACGCGGGACGGCCGTTGGCTCTAAGGGCGGGCATTCCGAGATAATGATGTGATTTAATGTGAGGGTTTCCTAGGGTCGTGCATCGTATTGGGGCACCACGCCGACTTTATTATAGCCCAACCGGCGGGCCGCCACTGCACCTCTTCTGATCTCTCCAATTGGAGGGAGCAGCCTGGAATGGCTCATGGAGGGATAAGCCAAGACCTTTTTAACCCCCTTGGGACCATGGGCACACACTTGTCATATCATGGCCTGTCCCTCATCACTTTTTGCGATGCGCCTTCTTTGCCTTCCTCATTCCCCCTCTCTCGCAACTCACTATGCACCGAGGTATGTTGATGAGAAGGCGGTTCTTCGTTTATATCCAAATAACACTCTTGTTCTTGGGGGCGGTCTACCTTCTTTTCTCACATGATAAGCTCCCCGTGCCCGCGTCATGGAGCATTCCTCATTACTCTGTCGACCCGTGGCCGGTAGACACCTCCCAAGGGAAGTCGACGGCGGGGTACAAGGTGGCAGACTTGCCATCATCCGTCCCGAAGCCCGACGCAGATGACACAGACGAAGCAGATAGCCCGGCGGAAACCTCGTTTTCGTCGGATAAGGACAAGGCGCATGACGACGAGAAGGATGAGAAGGAGAAGGACAATAAGGACAAGCCAAAGGCTGGCGAGAAGAGCGGAAACGAGGACGCGTCGTCAGACGATGCGACCAAAACGAAAGCCGCAGACTCGGAACCAACACCTACCCCCCCGCCCAAGCCCACCAAGGAGGAACTCATCAGCAAGGCACGAACCTTCATACCCTCGATCCTGGACCCCAACAACACCTCCATCGACCGAATGAGCTGCCCGCCCATCAACGAGACCCGCTATTCGTACCTCAAGGCCTCCAAATGGGAGCGCAAGCACAAGTACTTCGTCGCGCTCAACCTGCGCGAGTGCGTCGACCTCCTGCCGCGCCTCCTCGGCTCGCTCGTCGAGGCCATCGAGTTTCTCGGGCCAGAGCAAGTCGCCGTCAGCATCGTGGAAGGCAACTCGGACGACGGCACGTTCGAGGTGCTCGAGCTGCTCGACCAGGAATTCGCCCGCATGGGCGTCCGCTACTACCTCCGCAGCGCCACGCTGAACCCCAAGGACGGCAACCGCATCGAGAAGCTCGCCATGCTGCGCGCCATGGCCGTGGCCCCCGTGACGGGCACCTACACCCCCGACATCGACCCGGAATCGTCCGAGTTCCCAGCCACCCCGTCGACGGTGCCCCGGCTCCCCCTGGCCGACGACGCCACCGTGCTCTTCCTCAACGACGTCGCCGCCTGCGCAGAGGACATGCTCGAGCTCCTGCACCAGCGCGCCCTGCAGTCCGCCGACATGGCCTGTGCGATGGACTGGACGCACCCCGGCCCGGACCCGCTGTTCTACGACGTCTGGGTCTCGCGCGCGCTCAACGGCGACCTCTTCTTCGACATCCCCGCCCCGCAGACGAACTGGGACCACGCGAAGGACCTCTTTTGGAACGAGCCCGTGGCCCGCGCCCGGCTGGCGGCTCTGAAGCCGTTCCAGGTGTTCGCGTGCTGGAACGGCGCCGTCGTCTTCACCGCCGAGCCGCTGGTCAAGAACGAGGTGGCGTTCCGGTCCTCCAAGGGCCTCGAGTGCTTCCAGGGCGAGCCGCAGGTGTTCTGCAAGGACCTGTGGTACAAGGGGTACGGCAAGATCATGGTCGTGCCGAGCGTGAACCTCGAGTACACAGACCCGCTGGGCCGGCAGACGAAGAAGGAGAAGGGCTATGTGAGCGACTGCATCGTCGGCGAGGAGGAGGAGCGGAACGGCACTTCGCTGTTGATTCCCTGGCAGCTTGAGCCGCCGGAGAAGGTCAAGTGCATGCCTACTTTCGACCGGCAGAGTTGGATGCCTTGGAACGAGAGCTTGCCGCTGAGCTGACAGCAGCCTGGGGTGGATGTATTTCGGAGTTTTGGGGTGGGAGGGAGTTGAAGCATGAAAAGGCAAGGAGTCTTGAGAGCAATGGTGTTGGTTTTCCTGGGTATATTTTCCACGGGGCTTTTGTGGTAATACTGCTTATCTGGTACGTAGCAGGGTAATGTAATTCGGATCTAGGTCGCGACATGCTCCTCTGTCATGACCTACACATACTGTTCCTGTGTTGGTTTACCATAGGTCATGAGGCATACTGTCTGCCGCGAGTCTGAGGTGTGATGAAGCAGTAGATGAGCCACGGGGTCCGTATCTCATATCGACGAATGGCCAGGGCAGCACCCTCCGGGTTGTACGTGGTCGAGTACAGTATATCCCTTTCCCGAACGGCACAACCTCTCAGAGACCCGCATTCATCTCCCATATGCCGACCACAGGCCAAACATGGTGTCCAGATACAGTCGACGGTACCTGGTCTGCTGCTGTACACTCTTACCACTGGCGGCCCATTGAGGAATATCCGTCATCAGTTGTACACGGGCACCTACCTGCATTGGAGAAAGGAGTCCATACTCCAACGTTCATCCAATTGACCTTTCTAGCCCTTTGTTCGTCAGAGTTTACAAATCTTTGCCCTCGAGGAAGTGTCACTCTGCAGATGATAAATATCACATTTGGGACACTACCTTACCTTCCTCTTCATTCAGACAACTTGGCACTTCATTGCTGTGGTACGGTTACCTCAGTAAATGTGTAAAAGGGCATAATAGACACGGCACGATGCTGTATCCGTGGTGAGGATCGACGGCAGTCCTTCACCGCCACGACTACACACTACCCGTCCTCTGTTAACCATGGATTCGTACGCAGTCGGGGTACAGATGGAGCTTTCAAGAACAAACAGAGCGGAGTCATTTCAAGAGCCTAATCGCTTATCACCTGGATGGGACGCGAAGAGTTGTGCATAGTTGGCATGTTATTGTCTCCTGGGCGTTTACAGGAACAGGAATGTAGAACCTATCAGCAAAAGCGGAGAGGCAAACGCAAACTCCGCAAAACACAGAACCCGAGGAGCACCCGGCGGATATTGAAGGTATTGACAAGGTATCGTAGGTCAAAAGCGCAGACAAAAAACAAACATAACAGGTCTCAACCTCATCAACGCGACGGTTGTTCCTTTTTGCCACCCCCTTTCCCGAAAGCCCCCGTGCCAAATAGAATAGAAAAGCCCCAAGCCATGCATGTAAAGTGGTTTCCGCATCATCAAGCGTCTCATGAGTTGCGCGAATGATCAGGGTCAGGCTAAAAAGCGAAAATGTCAAGAGCCAAGCACAATCATGCCAAACTATGCACAAAAAAGAGGAGTAAAAGTGAGGTCGTAGGTGGGAGAATCGAGGATCTGTCGCACGCTCGAGTTGTCATGTCGCATGTCTCATAGCAGTGTCGCTGCTGGGGCCAGGGTGATTAGGTACCATGTTCGCCCAGGGCTAGATCCAGCAGCTTCGGGCGCTATCGTGAGCTTAGAGAAGAGCTGCGATAGCGGCCGCCGCAAGAAGAGACAGCGCACCGGCGGCACCAAGGTTGCTGGCGCCGCTGATGGAGACGGTGGAAGGCGTCGTCGAGGCGACGACACTGGGGACCTTAGCCGTGGTGGTCGTGTTCGATGCCGGCCAAGTGGCTGAGCCGCCGAGGGTGCTGGTGCATGTGGTGCTGGTGTCGGTCGACGTGGCGGTGGTTGTCGTGTTCTGAGCGAAGAAAGTGCTGCTAGAGCTGCTGGTGCTGCTTGACGACGTGGTAATAACGATGGACGAGGTCGAGGACGAGGTCGAGCTCGACGAGCTCGACGAAGTCGGCTTGGCTGTCTCAGACACGAGCCCGCCAGTCACGCTGTAGGCCGCAGCACAGGCGACAAGGTCCATGCCGTTGGGGCAGCACCACGTCTGGCCCGCGGTGTCCGCGGTGCAGAAGTAGCCATCGTCGCATGAGTCTGCAGGTGCGAGTGTTAGCTGCCACGATCCATCACAGCCCTAGAAGGGGAAACATACTGCCGCTGTTGTCAGGACAGCAGGTCTGCTTGGCTGCCGGGTTATAGCAATGAATAGTTGTATCGCTCGAAGCGCAAGTAGCGTAGCCGGCGCCGCAGGCATCAGCGCAAGTGGCACCCTCACCGCAGATACTCTGGGTGGGCTGGTATCCGTCGGACTGGCGACGGCCGAGACCGAACATTTGATGAACCGACATCTTCATGAGCGGCTTGTAGGGCATCTTCTCCGAGGCGCTGGCATGAGCAGCGAAGGCGAGGACCGCCAGAGCGGAAACAGATTTGACCAGCATTTTGGGGGTATCTCAAACAGGTAATCGCAGGTGGTTTGAAGCAGGTTGTGTTGTGTTGTTGATGGTTTGATAGGATCGACGCGGCGCGAAAAGTAGCGATGTCTGGTAGGACTAAACGATAGTAATGCGTCGGACGCGAGAAACGAATGGACTGAGTACAAAGACTCTGAAAGGAGTGTAAGGTCTTGCGACGTGAGGAGTCAGAAGAGGAAAAGTGGTGATTGTTGTAGCTGGGGGAGAACAGCGAGGGATTCAGGGAACTCAAATTGGCTGCACTGACGAGTGGGCGCCCAGAGGCTCACGGACGTTTGGCAGGCGCAAACCGTAAGTGGGGACCGGGTCAGTCAGGTACCACACTGCACAAAACTGCAGGCACGGTACTTACGTGCCACCTTCAGCCACCAAAGTGCCTCTCCTTAATTTTACTCTGATCAACGTCCGGGGTCGTTGTTACCCTTGTGAGATTCGCTAGACAACGACCGGGAGATCTTCCTTTCAAGATTGATTTTCTCTCATCTCGAAGAAGCTACGAACTACGACCAATCTTCGATTCTGTCCAAGACGGTTACTTCTTACAACGAATACAATCTTTTGAGTTGTGCACATAAGACGACAACCCAACAATAGGATCTCGGCGCGTCTTCTTGCCGCGAATCGGGTGCTCCCAACAGAGGCGGTCACGGATTCAGGTACCAGCCAAACAAAGCGTCTTGCGTGGCCGAAGAGGAAACAACCCTAGCAGATTTAGACATTAAAAAAAAACAGAGGTCGCCAAGTGCCAGGCCGCTTTGTCGTGCCACAAGGGATTCCAGTTTTTCGCGGCCCTGGAAGGCAGACACCGGCAAAATGATGGCCTCTTATGGCGATGAGCGAAGAAAGCTCTGATGCTCAACACCCAACCATGATGAGTTGAACTAAAAAAGAGCAACCCGCTGTCGAATGGAAGTGCCGCCGGAGTGGTAAAAAAGAGATACCGTGCAAGGAAGGAACCACCAGAGCAGAGGCTAGCTCCCAAAATGATTGGCCAGCATTACTTTGTTCCTGCATCGCGAGACGCGCCAAGGGTCGAGACTGAGATGGCAACTGCCAACGCTAGCTTATCTGGGAATCTAGGCTAATTTGCAGGAATTGCAATCGGTGGCCCACAGGCATCTCGCAGATCTGACTCGCTGCGCCATGACGTCCTCCCCAAGCGCCTTCCAACTGCCTTGTCGGATGTCGGTGTGCCTCCCAGGGTCAACAGAGGCAAATACGGTAAGGCCTCCCTCGCTGCCATAGTCTGAGTACGAGGTATCCAACTGGATATACTTCTTGCCAATGATAATAGCTGAGTAGCACCGCTCAGCAGACACTGGGAGCCAACTTGGACTACTTCTATGCATCAATATCACGAGAACCAGCGCCGTCGCAACTTTCGGGCAGAAGGCAACGGTGAAGGTCAGGTCACATAACTGCCATCTTGGAAAACCTGAAAATAGGAGGTCAAGCCATTGGTCCATGGGGCAGCTCGGTGAAGGCTACGTCTGATACATACCGCATACGACGTCGTCAAAGTCGCTTCCCAATCTATCCTCTGTGATCAATACCTCCAGATAGCATCAGCCATAGTAACAACTTGCGCCATTTCCCGCACGTCATGCACCCTTACAATATCCGCCCCTCCCTGCACAGCAGCCGCAACGGTCGCCGCCGTGCCCCATATCCTCTCCTTGGGCGTCGGCACGCCCGTGATCTTCCCTATAAACGTCTTCCTGCTCGAGCCGACCAGCCACGGCAGCCCCTGCAGTCCGGGCCAGGCGCGCAGCTCGTCGAGGTGCCGCAAGACGTCGATGTTCTGCATACCCAGCTTCGCGAAGCCGAGTCCGGGATCGAGGATGATCCTCCACCGCCTGATCCCGGCCTCCTCGGCGGCCGCCACGCGTTGGAGCAGCTCCGTCGCTACGGCGCCGATGAGGCCCTGACTGCCGTCGGGGTACGTGGCTAGGGAGTTCATGTTGGCCGGCGTGCCGCGCATGTGCATCAGGCACACCGTGCTGCCCAACCGGGCAACAGTCTTTAGCATATCCGCGTCCATCTGCCCCGCAGACACGTCGTTCACGACGTCTGCGCCAGCCTCGACGGCCGCTTGGGCAACGGCGGCGCGGTACGTGTCCACGCTGATCACGACGTCCTTGCCCGCCACGGACCGTATGAGATCGATAGCTGGCAGGACGCGGGACAGCTCTTCTTCGACGGGGACCTCGGGTGTTCGAGGCGCGGACGACTGTCCGCCCACGTCGATCATTGTGGCTCCGGCATCCAAGAAGGAGCGGATGGTGGAGGCCAGGGCCGATGTGTCTTGAGGCCTGTGCTGTCCGCCGTCCGAAAACGAGTCGGGCGTCATGTTGAGGATGGCCATCACGTGGGTTTTGCGGGTTGGCGTCAGGGCCTGGAGAGGAGCGTGGTGATGCGAGAGGGGGGTAAGGGTTGAGAGGGGTGGTGATGATGGCGCAAGGGCGTTGAGGTGGTCTTGGATCAAGGTCCAGGGCTTTGAGGGGTCGAGGGATTTGTCCGGTATGAGTCTGCTTGGTCTTTAGAACCCCGTCTCACAAGAACTTGCCTCTTAGGGTAAGGTACTCACTCTGCCAGAGGCCTGAGGACAAACTCTCGTTCTGTGATGCCGATATGAGGGATCTTGAGACGGGGATGATCTATCTTCTCAGCCTCATAGAGTAATATGTCGAGGTCGATGTTTCGAGGGCCCTTATCTATGACCTTCTTGCGGCCGAGCGAGTTCTCTATGTCTTGCAGCTGGTCTAGTAGAGCCAGGGGCTCGAGCTCTGTCTCAACCTAGAGCAAGATTTAGCCCAAGTGCTTGCATACGACGACGGAGTAAACATACCTCGCATGCTCCATTGACAAATCTATCTTGATCCAGCACATACATCGGCTCAGTCTCCCATAGACTACTCGTTCTCTTCACCCTGATCCCCCTTGCGTCCATCTCATTGCAGGCCTTTTCTATCCAGCCAATACGGTCCCCCAGGTTACTGCCCAGGGCAATATACGCCGTCCGCTTCATCTTGGGCGACTGCGACTTCTCTGCGTTATTTGGTTTTGAGGGGAAGGTATACTGTTTGAATGGTAATGGTTCGTGGCGACGGTGGCCTGAGACAGAGAATAATTTGCGCGCCCCGGCGTTCAGTGTCCGGTGTGGTATACTCGTCGACGTCCTAACGCCAGTACCGGAGAGTGACAGCAGACCAGTGTTTGAGTACCAGCCTATAGTCACTGTAATGGCCTTCATGTTTAGTGAAGCCGCGATGTGAGCCCTCTCGAATATTCACGCTTCAGCTATGAAGTGGACCGCGAAAGTTTGATTATATGGGACTAAGGGTTAGGGTCTGGGGGTACGTATTGGTCAAGCGACACGCTTCTGGGGGCGTATGCGCGCATTTTCGCTGCGAAGAGATACCGCAGTATATGCTTAGAGCAGCAGCAACCTTCACTTCAGTACTGCCATTTCGTTCAACACCGTGTCTCCCAGCTGATCAAGACCGCTGGAGTGGACATGGGAGAATCTGTTCGAGCCCTACCAGGAACACGCTGCTTATCACGTGGCTCGACTCCACCAAAAGGCCAGCTGACTGAGCTGAAGCAGATGTCAGCTTCTCTTCATCCTACGTACCTTGCTGGCCTACCTTACTTGTGGTACAGTAAGAGACGAACCTTCGCAGTTTTTAATCTGATTTCGCCGATACGAAGAATGCCGCCTCATATGCCGAATGTCAGCCGTGTCGACCCCCGTCGTCAAGCCCCGGCGGAGGTCTACGAAGCTCCTTGGTCTCTGCCGTCAGTGCCGTCCTCCGTGGGCCTCGGTGCTTTTTACTAGCACCAGCCAAAACAGGCGTAATGGCCTCAGCACCCGCACTTAACCGCACACTAACGATGAACCCCAGACTCCAAGACGAGACTAGCGCCACCTCGGTCGAGCTGGGGAACCTCGGCAACTCGACATCTGACCAGGTGTGAGAGGCGGTCATATTTGGCCCCGGAACATATCTCCTCCTCTTCTGTCGATCATATAGCCACTGCACGCACTTTTCCTCTGAATAGATCTCTCTTGTTTCTCTATTTCTCAACAGAAACAATAAATAAACCTTTGCTTCTGACTCGGGCTTCTGTCGCAACTACAACCACAAGACAACCCTCCACACATTTCACAATGGCGTCACCACGTAAGTAGCACGCACCAGCTGCGCCCTCCACGGTGCCCTCTACTGCGCATGCGCATGTGCTAACGTTTGCACCCTTTGCAGAGAAGATCCGGACGACGGCTACCGATCTGTTCAAGATCAAGCACCCGGTCCTCCTGGCCGGCATGAACGTTGCAGCTGGACCCAAGCTCGCGGCGGCCGTCACAAACGCTGGAGGCCTGGGCGTCTTGGGTGGCATCAACTACACCCCCGACATGCTACGAGACCAGATCGAGGAGTTGAAGTCTCACCTGACGGACAAGAACGCTCCCTTCGGCGTTGACCTGCTTCTCCCCCAGGTTGGCGGCAATGCTCGGAAAACAAAGTGAGTTCTCGCCCTTATCATCATCCTGTAGGATTCAGTATTAGACCACTTGCTAACACGACGACTCCTGCCAGCTACGACTACACCAAGGGCAAGCTGCCCGAGCTCATTGACATCATCATCGAGTCGGGCGCCAAGCTCTTCGTCTCCGCTGTCGGCGTGCCCCCAAAACAAGTCGTTGAGAAGCTGCACAAGAACGGCATCCTCTACATGAACATGATCGGCCACCCCAAGCACGTCAAGAAGTGCCTCGACCTGGGCGTCGACATCATCTGCGCGCAGGGCGGCGAGGGCGGCGGCCACACGGGCGACATCCCCACCACGGTGCTGATCCCCGCCGTCGTCAAGGCCGTCGAGGGCTACAAGTCGCCCATGACGGGCCAGCCCGTCCAGGTCATCGCCGCCGGCGGTATCCACAACGGCCAGCTGCTCGCTGCCGCGCTGATGATGGGCGCCAGCGCCGTCTGGGTCGGCACGCGGTTCGTGCTCAGCGATGAGGCGGGCGCGCCCGAGTCGCACAAGGAGGGCGTCCGCACCGCGGGCTTCGACGACAACATCCGGACCATCATCTTCACCGGCCGGCCGCTGCGCGTGCGCACGAACCCGTACATCGAGAACTGGGAGAATGAGCGCCAGCAGGAGATCAAGGAGCTGGTCGCCAAGGGCAAGATCCCCTACGAGGCCGACCTGGACAAGGTCATGTCGGGCGAGATGACGTCGCCGCCCAAGGGGCTAGTAGTGGCCAAGGACGCGGACGGCGAGGTGGACCTCGACGAGGTGCTGGACCAGTTCCGGCCCATGCTGATGGGCAAGTGCGCTGCTGTTGTGAACGAGAAGAAGTCGGCCAAGGAGATCGTGGACGAGTTCGTGAACGACGCCGTTAAGGTGATCCAGAAGGGCAACAGCATGATTGTATCTCAGTCGAAGCTTTAGATAACCCATCAGTTGAGCTGGGAGTCCGAGTTGGCTAGCATGTTTGTATAGATTTTACGAATTTCACCTTCAATGAGTGAGTGCCTTGCTACTTTACTCAATAATGAACACTATGTGCCTTCGGTGCCTTCAATGTGCATGACCAACTTTGATTCCAGAAAGGACGAGGACGACGGGACGTCCCAAGAAGCTACGTATCTTTTCTATTCAGAGCATCCATCAGTACCTTATCTTACAGGTCAGACGGCCGGAGCCGGTCCGATCCATCGACTCACGGGCGGCTGAGAATAGAACGGACAGGTTGAGGTCGTGGGCCGTTTCATTCTCGAAAAGGCACCGAAACGGCGGCCCTGGCCCGTGCGCAAGACGGCAAAAATCAAACGAGCCGCCAACCCAAAGCACCGCCTTGGACAGGGAGCAGGTCTTCGTCCTCACTGGCTGGTTTGACAGGCACACATGGCCAGCATTTCGAAGCCGGTTTTGAACCTCATCCAACGAAACTTGCAACGTCGAAGCGAGCGATGACGCACCCACCTTCGGTGGCCACATATCCAGAACATCCATTGATGGACCCTGAAAATTGGCAAATCCTTGGGCATGCTGGCCGTCTGGCTGGCCAGATCCTAAACTTGACCTGTTAAAAGCCACACCTGGGATGCACGTTGAAGGCTTTTCACGAGCCCTACCGGGGTGAGGACCGTCGAGCATTTGCTGTTCTCGTCCAAGGTCTCTCCATTCGCGTGACAAGTGTCGTTTCCAAGTTGTGGCCATGGCCCAGATTGACCTTGTGCTGGGGAGGCCGTCAACTGATATATCCCATGTCATGTTGACCTGTGTTTCATTCACCATTGACTCGTATATTCATCTACATGTTTCTATCTATCTGTCGTGAATCGACTGAACAGCTCTCTTTATACATCTATAACTAGACCGTTCCAGTCAAGTCGACTGCACAGCTGCTTTGTTCGCTAGTAATTATATATTAAACTGCTGCTTGTCCTTGAATGCCATCTACAACTCTTCCTCAGCGTCTAACTCTCTGGACTCTCTGATTCTCAAACTGAGCTGGCCTCAAGACACCACAGAAACAAAATGAAGTTACACGTCCCTCTCGCCCTTCCCATACTCTGCTCCCTGGCAGCCACAGTCCTGGCCTTCCTCGTCCTCTTCGCCGGCAAGTCCCCGAACTTTATGGAAGATGCCCACATCATCATGCTCAACACCTCCTCGCTGGGCAAGAACCTGATACCGACGGCCACGTCCGGCGGCGACAAGCCGACGACGACCGGCGACGGGGCGTGCGACGGCCTGCCCGGCTTCCTCGCCCAGGGCTGCAGCGCCGCGACCTCGGTGGTCGGCAGCGCCGCCACGGAAGCCGCGGGGGTCCTGGGCGACATCGAGGGCGACATCGCCGACAAGCTGGCCGCCAAGCTGGGCATCAAGGAGTTCTACTCCCTGCACGTCATGGATGCGTGCGAGGGAGACTTCAGCCCGAACGCGACGGCCAGCGATGCGGGCTACAATGTGTCTAGCTGCACAGCGCCGCTGAAGACCGGTGAGTGCCCCAATCACGCCCGTTGGTGTGTATGACGTCGGGTTCACTGACATCACCATCCAGCCCAGTACAACCTAACCGCCAAGTTCGACCACGAGCTCGCCGTCGGCCCGCTGAAGCTCAACCTCGCGGATCTGGGCTTCACAAAGGACCTCCAGGACGAGTTCAACAAGATCCCGCACCTGCTCATGGCCCTGGCGGTGATCTACATCCTCGCCGTGGGCTTCACGGGCGTGTCGCTCCTCGGCTCCGTCGCGGCGCTGGGCCTCTTCGACAACAACCCCGCCCGCGCCCGCATGGCGGTGCTCGCCAACCTGGGCGCGGCGGGGCTGGCTGCCATACTCCTGTTGATCGGCAGCTTGACCACGACCGTCGGCGGCAGGGAGGCCGCGCACAAGATCGACGACCTGGGCGAGGATATCGGGCTGCGGGCCACGGCGGGGGCCAAGTTCCTGGGAATGACGTGGGCGGCTGTCGGGCTCATGCTTGTGGCGGCGGGCTACTGGGTGTGGGAGTTGTTGCAGAGCAGGAAGGGACGGGGAGGACGGTTCGAGGAGAAGGTCGGTGGTGTTGGGAGGTACTCGGTTGAGAGCTTCCACCAGCCGCGGTATCAGCCCGAGTATCGGGCGCGGTACTGATGATAGCGGTGCACGACGGGGGTAGCGAAGAAGGGGTCGAATAGCCGTGGTTGCGGGTGATGATTATCTCGGTTGGGTATCTTGCTACAATGAGTTTTGGCTTTACATACGTTGGATTTGGCGTTTGGTGGTTTAGATTTGGGATAATGCGCGACGACACTGCCCTTGACGGGTGGACTGTTGGGCAAGGTACTGCTTCACTTTGGATGACTGCACGTATTTCCCGCCTTAGACTACCAGCATAATAGACTTGCACTCGCTTTCGAACCCTTAATCTTGTCAAACAACGATTCATCTGTTTAGCTCCCCCTCACATAGAACTCAATGGCCTGGCAAGCAAGTGTCCGGCTCGTGTGCTAGACTGGTGCCGAGATTGGATAGCGTCAGGGGCCCCACCTTTCAGCAGGCCAGGCGCGAGTGGCTGGGCAGGCACACTGCAGGCCAACGGTGACTTCATCGAGCCCATTCCAGCTTCGCCCTCTTATTTTCCACTCGGCCGTGCTCTTCTCTCCGTGTTTGGGTGCCAGTATCTATAGTCCCCAAAGTGTCATCGCCAACATGCCCAGACTCAACGAATACGGCCAGGAGGAGTCCGCCACCCTCTTGGAGGAGGGCACGCAGAAGGTCCGCCGTGTTTGGGACGGCTTCATCGACTTTGCGCTTCAAGGGAACATCCTCGAGATAGCCTTCGGACTGATGTGAGTTTTGATACGGCATCTATTGCTAGCTTGGTGCCGTTCTCATATGTCTCACCTTTGGTGTCCTCGTTCTCGTATACTCACGGTGTTCACGCAGCATCGCCTCCATCTTCACGTCGCTGGTGTCCTCCTTCGTCAGCGACATCATCCTGCCGCCCCTCTCCGTCATCCTGCCCATGAACAGGAACCTCGAGGAGAAGTTCGCCGTGCTCCAGAAGGGCCCCAACTACGAGGAGCTCGGGGGTTACAACACGCTCAAGCTCGCCCAGGAGGATGGCGCCGTCGTCATGGCGTACGGCGTGTTCCTCAACAAGCTCGTCAACTTCTTCGGCATCGGCGTCTCGCTGTACGGCCTGGCGGGCTTGTATCAGTGGCTGAGCCACGATCCGATCATCAAGCATACGACCAAGTGCAAGTATTGCCGGAAGAGTATTAGTGAGAAGGTGAGTCTATGCCGTGAGGGGGATGGGCATGAGCACCAGACCCTGGGGACGCTTGCTAACCGTGTGTTGGCGATAGGCGAAACGGTGCGTCAACTGCACGAGTTGGCTGGACGGAAGGGAGGAGCGGCATTATGGGCTGTGATGCCGTGCTTCTCTTGATCATGAACGTGGAGTGCGAGGAGGAGACCACGGTCTCTTGGCGTCCGGTGGCCTGGTGGTTGTACCTCGGCATGACTTGAAGTTTGCGTTTTGTTGCGTCGATGGCATTGCATGGCGGTTTATCCTTTTGTCTATACCTCATTATCGAGCATCTGTTCATTCCCGACGCGTTTTGGCAGGCATTTGCGGTGTTTTTCTGGGTTCTCCCAGTGTTTGTGTCGATGCCTTCCTATTCCGCATCTGATTTCAGTATGTTATACTTTATCCACCAGATGGTGAGGTGTCACCTCTTCACTTTTCTATTATACACTGCGACTTGGAAACGGGTCTGCTCCGAACGATTAGCGCAACAGCCATTGTTTAGTGTTACTTGACTCGAGTAACAGTCAAGGCGTCCTAGAAGACGTAGCGGCGTTAAGACTGCTACGGGCGTTATGCTTAATGTGTACAGGTACATGGCCAACATAAAGTACCTATATTAGTGTATTCCTGTGTATGATCAAAGAAGCTGTATCATTGTGAATGCAAAGTTGTCTCATCATATCTGGCCCTGCAGCCACGCAGTCAGGCAAGCCGTCCTTCCGCTCAACACCTCTACTGAGGGGCCTTTAAGCACTTTCCATGCTTACTCCCGTGCTCGCACTTGTAAGGCCTGACCATATCGAACGGAACCCTGTGTTCCATATACCTCTCCCAGACAGAATCCATGTCGTAACACTTGCGACGGACATCCATGCCGTCCGTGTTGGACCGCTGCCCGTCCTCGTGCACGGCAGGCGACTCGAGCGTGGTATCGGCGTTGCACTTGATGGTCTGGCGGAGGTAGTCCATGCAGTGTTCTACGTGGTCCCATTTACCCTTCTGCGTCTCCGGCGGCTCGTCGGGCTCGTCGACGCGCTTGTAGATGTGGTTCTCGTATTTGTCGCGCAGGTCCCACCAAGCTTCGCGGAAGAGGATCTATGGTTTCTGGTCAGATAGGCACATCAGACGAGGATGGGCCGACAGGACGTACGAGACAGTGAAACTGGTGAATGAAAGACGGGATGTACGCTTCCACAGACTTGTCCTTCTTGGTCGGGTAGCCCGGATTCAGGCCATATCTCGCCGGGTTCTGGACCGGAATTCCTATATCGTCCTCTTCATGCAACTGTTAGATAGTGTCCGTGGTTCTGGTCCGGATTCGGGGATCTTTACCTATGAAGTACTTGCTGTACAGCGCCCTAGTCTCGGGGGTGTCTCTCGCGCTGTGATTGTATGCCTTTGCGAACCGATGTGCCATGGGGTTTCCTACGGAACGTCAGTACACAACCGCAAGAGATAGATTGGAGAACCGCCAACGCAATACCTTTTCCAAGGACATCTTGACTCCAGTACTCGGTCGGCCCGGTGATGCTATTGCCATGGCTCTGGAAGATGATGATCGAGAGAAGGAGAATAGTCGTGAACATGAAAGTGTAGAGAGTCCAATACAATGACCTCGTCGCGGTTATGACCGCGCCGGAATTAACAGAAGTGGTGGACCTCTTGCCACTGCCATTAAGAAAGGCGGTTTTGGACTCGTCGTCCGGGTCCTCAGCGAATCTGACAACCCGTGAAGGTCGGAGTGAGTCGATGAACCCCATTATGGGCGATGTCTCGGGCAGTGATTCTGGCAACGAGCTGGGAAATTCGTAGGAGATCTATCCAGACTTTCCCTTGAAAAAGAGGTGTGCGTATATGTAGAATTGACCAATTTGACACTGATTTGTTTGCAGAGGTATCCCAGCAAGTGGCGGCATGCGAACACTCTTCGCTATTCAGAGACTCTATTCAGCCACCAATACGGAACTAAGCCCAGATGCTCAATAAAGACCATGGGCTCACCCATCTGACAATTAAGCAGCATCTATGTTCCCTGACGCCCTCATCTAGAACCTTAGCTGACGGGAAATTGAAATGATTTTGCCACGCAGTGCGACTGACCTCCTAATGACGAGGGTCTTCTAGTCAGATATACAGCCACAGTTCATCAAAGAGAACCCTTATGTTCCAGTCTCTACACAACCAACATACACCCCAAGACAGCAGCAATGCCGGCAAAGATCGCGTTGCCCGTGACAGCCACCGCTCCACCCGTAGTAGCCGCAGTAGCCTTGGAGCTCTGCGCCGCCCCTGTCCCGGAAGGAGCAGGCGCGCTCTCCGACGACCCAGTCGGAGACACAGCATTACTACTGCTCGTGCCCTCCGACGACCCAGTCGGAGACGCAGCATTGCTACTGCTACTGCTTGTAGTCGCACTAGAACCACTGGTAGTTGCAAGCGCATCCAACCCAGTGGTAACCGTGACAGGCATGAGCCACGAGCTG
Source organism: Coniochaeta sp. PK30-01 (assembly GCA_023628855.1). NCBI lineage: Eukaryota > Fungi > Ascomycota > Sordariomycetes > Coniochaetales > Coniochaetaceae > Coniochaeta > Coniochaeta sp. PK30-01. The sequence goes on along the minus strand of JAMAJW010000040.1, from coordinate 229,027 downwards.
ATACCCTGAAACTGCATGACGGCAGTCGTCGACCCGTCTGCCCCCTTGGAGGCCTGGTCGCAGTCCGCCGTGTCCCCGCTCAGACGGCAGGTTATATCATCCGAGGTCTGGCCCAGCGTCATGTGGACCTCGAGCGTGGAGGGGCCCTCGAGGACCCTGATGCCGGTGCCGAGACCGCAGTCCTCGGCCGGCTCGTCGGTGGGGCAGGTGAGGAGGTAGGAGGTTGCGGTCGGGTTGGCGGTGATTACCGACGCGAGGATGGCCTGGTCGTCGGCATCGGGAATGTGTAGGTTGACGACGCTGCTGGAAGCGGCGCGCCGGCGGAGGTCTTGGGCGGGTGTGGGCAGTGCGTCAAGCCCGGCTGTGACGGGAGAAAAGTCGCTGATGACGACTGTACTTGGGCTTGTTGCTTGTGCGAGACATGGGACGGTAAGGATTGACAGCGTGGTCGCTATCGCTGCGTAATTGAGTCTCCTCATTGTCGGTCGATTGGGCGTGTGATGTGCGACGGATGCGAGGGTCGAGGACAATGTCGTTTTTGTAGGAACAATTCTGTCTCAATTGGCCCACTGTCACTTTCACGTTCCGGATCTCCATCGTCATCCATGCGGATCCTGGTAAGGGCCAGTCCCTGTCCTGAAACGTCAATCAACGCCCTGACAGCATCGGACATCGCGAAGCAATCATGACTGTCGAACTGTGGCTCGTCAAGCACTACAAATATTGCGCGTGTGGTCTTTCCAATGCCACTTAGCATTGGGCTTTTGGGTGATGAGGTGTGTTATGAAGACTGGAGCTGTCTTCTCGCAAGTAATCAAATGCATACAGACTCAACTGCTTGCCATCGACGCGTCTATGTCACGGGGCACGTGTCAATTGAAGGGATGGCCGAACAGAACATCACAAGGAAAAAGCATTGGTTACTCCGGAGAAGTACCGCTAGACATGATTGCACACCCCACGGAAGTGCCAAGATCCGGGGTCTGCATTACGCCAAGTTTAATCCATTACTAATACAACAACGAGGCAGGTAGGTACTCCTCGAGGCAGTGGACGTATGGACTGACATCAACATGATACCAAGATGACTTCCCGTCATATAGCGTGCAAGGTGTGTTTGCTTTTCCTCTACAGTATTGTAGAGAACGTATTCTCGGCCGAATCGTGCTGACATTCATGACGAAAGCTCTGTCGGGAGCGCAAGGTCCGCTGCCCAGGCCAACAGCCAGCATGCGACAGGTGCCGTCGGGCAGGCGAGGAGTGCATATATCTACCAACCCAGAGGCCGTTGAAGTCTGCCTCTGATCTCGCTGTGACAGTGCAAGCGTTGCAAAAGCGCTTAAGTAAGCCCGCCCAACCAGCTGGACATGGCCGCATGAGACGCATGATGGTTCATGGCTGACATGGATATGTACGGTCCCCGTGGGAAAGACGACGCCGAGGCTGTGATCATCAACATGGGCGGGCAGTTGAACAGCTCCGTGGCTGTGCCGGCTTCGTGCGTCTTCGGATGGCCTGCTGACCCCGACTTCGCGACCTTGGCGCCCTCGAACCTCTCAGAACCCTCCCTCGTGCCCTCGAGAAGTGCCACGCTCGTTCATCAAGACCTAATGTATCAGCAGCCTGATTCACGATTGTCTGAGTCGCAGCCGGTGCAGGTCGTTGGCAGCCAGACTGGGCCGGCAGAGCTGATGGACTTTGACGACTCACTCATGCTCACCTTCAACCAAGAGAGCAATGAACGAGAGCAGACCGCCACAGAACACCCATGCGATGGATCGCCGTCGAGACCTACTGATATCTCTACATTGGCAATTTCGAATGGTGGTCCTGGAAGTGGCACGGAACGAATGGCCGGAGACACCGGGGTATCCGCCATCCTCGACCCTCTTGCAGCTTACTGTTCATCCGTCGTCCGTCGAGAGGCCGAGATGGCCGGCGTTGCCACCGCCGTGGCCGATTACATAGCCTGGATGCGCAACGTCCCGTCGATCGGCGCCCCATCAGTCACAAATCCCGTCTACCAGCAGATGCTGCAGAACATCGAGATCCGAGTCAGAGAGCTGGCTGAGATAAGCCACGAGAAGCACGAGGTACCGCTCAAACACCTGTTGGGAGCGCTTGAGGGAGCTTCGGGCGGTGCTACGGCTGCCCGAGTGGCCGGCTTGGAAGAGGATCTTCAGAGACAAATGCGTGATCAAGCGGCTTTCTTCAAGACAGAGTACAACGCCTGCAAATTTCTGGCGGATCAGACACAGACACGGCCCTGATGGTGATACAGCTCTAGGAGCCGTATCAAATGCTAGGCACATTCAAAGGCAAGCGGAGATGGAGTACTCTTCCGAATTGTTTTCTCTTCCCACGTCTGACCATGCGAAGTAATATGGACAGTGCCACGCGTGGCATATTACATTTGCGTCATCTGCCCCAAAATCACCGGACGAAGATGTCCAATTATCTCAGGAAAGCCCTCAGCGAGGATGATTTGACTTCTACACCGCCACCGCGCCACTCGAGTGGAAGAGCTTCTTCGGCTAGAGAAAGACGGAACTGTTAGCAAGTATACTGGAGTCTAGTTCGACGAGGTCTTGCAAGGGAACAGAAAACGCTTACGCTTAGGAGTAGTGAGGTAATGAAGCCCACTGCGGTGATGGCCACGAGATAATAAAAGGCTTCCGAAATCGCACTCGTGATCTGGGCGATGACAACTGCCCGATCACTGTCACTGAGGCTCTTGTAGAAGTGACCACTGGCGCCTGTGATCAGCTCGGTGAGCTCACTGGCCGGGACGTCAGGCAAGGCGGCAGTTATCTTCACGATAGCCCTGTTCGTAAATACAGACCCAGAGACAGCAAGAGACAGGATGATGCCGAGGACTTGTACTACATTCGCATAGAGCGTCAGTCAATCACGCAGTATACCTTGTTGGACCTCTGAGCAATTGACCTACCGACGGTCATCACCGACACCACGTTACTGGTTTCGGACGGAGGGGCAAGGGCACACGCGACGCCAATGCCGGCACTCTGGAAGGCACCAATTCCAAGCCCGATGAGCACCGTGTATCCATAGAGCGCGGGATTCGATATCGACGGGGTGATCGTTGCTGTTCACCAATTGCCTGCTGTCAGCATGAACCGCGGCTACTCCTCCCCGAAGGGCTCTTATCGAGAGATTTCGCCATACTCATGAGCGTGGAACCAACCACCAACAAGGCATTGCCAACAACAAACCAAGGCATATAGTAACCGAGTCTAGGCATCGCAAGGCCATTGAACAGGCAGCCAAAGACAATCATGGAGATGAGTGGCAGGATGCGCACACCAGCCAGCAAGGGACCATCTCCCCTCGTAAACTGGAAGATCAAGGGGGTATAGTAAATAGACATCATCATACTGCCGGCCACCAAAAAGGCTTGCAAGGGCATGATGACAAGATCCTTGGTGCGCATGAAATTTATCGGCAGGAGTCTCGATCCGGCGGGTACGAGCGGGTGGTAAATGGTGACGAAGACGAAGGCGATGAGCAGAACGAGAGTCATGACCCAGAGAGCAATCTCGGAGCCGCTGTTCCAGGCGTACAAGGTCCCACCGAAGCTGCCAGCCATGCAGAAGCAGAGGCAGAACGCGGTGAAGACGACAATGCCGACCCAGTCCTGCATGCGTGCCTTCTTGCTGAAAAGCGCATCCGGCATAGCATTGATGTCGGGGAGACTGAAGAGGAAAGCCGGCGAGAACACGGCGGCAATCGGGAGCTGGAGGTGGGAGTCAGCTTCAGGGGCCAACTTAATACTAAATCATATGCACGACTCCGGATTCCTTACGTTGATGTAGAACCCCCATCTCCATGTGGCAGAGCTGACGGCCAAAGAACCGCCAACGACGGGTCCCAGAACGTTGCCAAAGCCCCATACAGACATTAGAATGGCGAGATAGAGCGGCCGTTCGTGTGGAGTAGTCAGGACACTGATGTAGGTCAGACCTCCTACATACACTCCGGCACCGCCTACACCGGCAATGACGCGACCGACGATGATGGCATCCATGTTGGGAGCAGCACCACAAACGGCGCTGCCAGCCTCGAAGAGGGTCAAGCTGATGATAAACAACTTCTTCATACTGAACATGCCGTAGGCCTTGCCCCTATACCCATATGATTTCCGGTCAGTCAGCTACTTCAACGGCAGGAGGCTACTGTTCCCCGGAACTTGAAACGTACACGGGCAGGATGACAACTTGTCCCAGCACAAAGCTCACTCCGATCCAAGCCAAGCTTTGCTGGTCGTTGAAAGTTTCGACAATCGATGGCTGAATGGTTGCGACAATGGTATTGTCCAACGCGAAGAGCAGTACCTGGTGATACCTCTCTGTTAATCTCAGTCTCGTCGAGAGAGAATGGGATACGCACGGTAGACATCAAGGACGTGAAGACGATAAACCACTAGGAAAGAGACGGTCAGGTCAGTGGGGCAAGCCAGGCCGGGGAGGAGGAGGCAGTGAGCCCACCCTCAGACCAGTTATGGTCCGCTGGGGTTCTGTGGCAGGAGTAACGGGTGCGACGGCCTCATCCGTAGAGCCATCCGACTTCTCGATGTCGTGACCGTGTTTCGGGAGGGTAGGGACGGTGCTTGGGACATTGGCATGGTCAAGATCTTGTTGAAAGGGAACGGTGTTGATTTGGTCGGTGGCAGCCATCTTTGCAAAAGTCGTGCCTTGGCCGGAGATATACTCTGTCACTCGAGTTCGATCGTCTCTAACGACATATCATGTCTCTCTGCTGAGGCCGCGAGCGACGTTATATCGTGTGGTCGGCCCGAGACGCCGTCGTCGGGGATAACAGCCAGCCATGATGACAACATTGTATGAGACAGCGAACATAACACGAAGCTAAGCTGACAAATTGATGTGTTCAATGTCTGCAGCTATTCTCATAATTACAGCTTTCCTCCCGTGCTGTGTTTAAAGATGGTTGAAGGTCAAGCTCTCCATTGCCCAATCGCGTCGTCGGCTCGGTCCGGACCCACCGAACAGACGCCATGAGATCTCGGCCTGACATGGATCTGTCCGAAAGCATGGGATGATGGGAGTGAGTTTCCAGCGTTTGTTGTTGCTTTCGTATCGCAGTATCACCTCACTCATCTCTCATGAAGATCGTGAGCCTCGGACACGACCAGCTTGCCAGGCATATTCACACTCTTGGGAGGTGAGGTAGAGTCCATGCCTGGTTAGCCATAACTATCGTGGTATACCTAGGCCAGGCTCCGGCACGTGCAATACCACTGGCGCTCGTGCCGCTGCATCTCCATATCATTCGCTGGACGATGAATCTTGAGCTTCCTTTGGGACAGAGCTTGACCAAGAAGGCTTCCGTGCCGCGAAACACGAAATATTCGCAACATTTGTCAACGGAGGGAATGGGGGACTTCACAGGCGTAACATGGCACAAGGAGAAATGTTTACACAGTAGGAAATGCCGCCAGCTTGTGCGCTTGGCATTCTTCAACCGCCATCGTGGCACCGCTATGGTCTTGTCTTGGCAGCTCTTGGTGCCAAGACTTCCAAGACCCCAAGACCCCCAAAGCCCTCATATACCGGAGAGCACCCCGACAGACCATCCCCATTCCATTTCCATTTTTCTTTCGCGCTTTTCAGTCCAGCCTCGCACGCTGATTTTCACTCCGGGCGAGGATATGGGTTGATAGCGGTGTTATCAATTGAGTTGAGACGCTGGGGCTTGTTCTGTTAGGCGACGGCGACACGAGAATTAGACATAGGTGTCTGCGGACTGCCCTACCGAACTATGCCGATCCGGCTCCGGTTAGCGCTAGTCGCCACTGTGAGCTTCGGCATAGCTGCGACCGGAGCTCAGAACCCTACCACCGTTCCGGTCTTCCTTCCAGGATATGGTCCCGGAGACTGGGAGGCCTTGCGCGGGAGCATCATTGCTAGTGTATGTCCTGTGTGCGGTACTGCATGCATGGTCCAAAGTTTGCTGGTTACCCTTCGGCTTGCTGATGGCATGCGGCTCTAGGACGATAAAGCGACCACATACACCCTCTTCTGCGTCGACCAGACGCCCCCATCATGTGTGTTGGATACCGATTTGCCGTTAAGCTTTGCAGAGGGGCCTAGCACATTGCGGTTTGATGGGACGAAGTCTGGGCAAATGCACGGTTTATCCCCGAAGTCTTTGGCTGTCAGATGTGACCGTCACCAGATGAGCCGAGTAGACTAACGATACTCTACAGCACCGCGCATCTGAGCTGTAACATCGCAGGCTCGACAGCAGCAACCTGCACAGGCTCATCAGCATACGGCACAGGAATTCGTGAAGGGTCCATAACCGGTCCGACACAGACTGTCTGGACCAAGACGTTGACGGCCAGCGAGTTGAGATGGGGAGTGTTGACGTTGACGACGCCTCCTGCGCAGCCAGCAACGACAAATCTCGATGATCCAACTCCTGCGGATAGCGCGACGGCCACTGCGCAAACGTCTGCGTCCGGTGCCTCGAGCCGTGCAGGCAGATTCTTCGTTCAGAGTCAGGGCATGATATGGACCCTTCTCGCAGCTCATGTAGGAACAGTGGCCCTCCTGTTGTGATACCTACCTATTCCACGGAATGTGGCGAGGCAGCCTGGAGAAAACAGGCACATAAGGACGGCTGATGGATGAATGGCGGGACTTAAATATGCGATCACGGTCCCTCGGTCTGTTCACAGAGTTGGCATGTTCCATGAAAATAATATTGCTGGAGCTGGACCGGACAGGCAAGATTCCTTACAATGAGCGTCGTCTACCCTTATGGTTGATTGAATTATATGAAGTTGAACATGTCTTCTGTACGGAACACCTGAACCGTTCGAATGGCTGTCTCTTGTTGACGTTGAATTCGAACATTCCAGCAGCTCAGCTTGTCTTTGGCCGGGCTAGTCTCAGACATGGATCTGCAGGCTGCCTCGGCCCGCATGAGGGAAGCCACGTTCTGTGTTCACAGTCGCGCGGCTCCAAATCAAACTTTTGAGTCGATGTTTCATGTTTCAGGGTCCGGTGACAAGAACCAATAAAGAGGGGTTACTTGGTGAAAGGGCAACAATAAACCCCCCTGTACTCCACCTGCAATTGACAGCGGGGGGTGCTGCCCCTGTGGCCACGATTGCAACCTCGCTACGATTTCATCCCCCGAAAGTCCTCACCCCGGATTCCAGGGTAAGGTAGGCATTAATCAAAGAAATATGACCGAATTCATGCCTCGAGTCCTTGTCATCCGCTTTGCAACGTTTCTTCTCTTTCTGCAATACTATGATGACTGACCGCACATCTACTTCGATACAACAACGATGTAGACCTGAAGTACCTCCGTACAGACAGTGGGTTAGGTTTGCCGCAGGGGAAGCAGGTAACTCCCCGTATCTTGCTGATCGTGTGGAGGGGCGAGAGCTGGAAACGAAACAAGCTAAAAATACAGATCGCTGCTCAACAGGCCTGACTCCGATCGATTGGCCTCCAGAACACCCGCTGTTCCAATCTTTCGACCCTCTCTTTGTTCCCGAACCTTTGGGTGTCATCATGTCACCTTACGTACGGTCCTTTGTGTACTGTGGTACTGTCCATGGACGGTGCTGCAGGTGATGGACAGCAAGGGATCCTCCCTCCACTAAGGCCCGAATCCACATCAGTGATGTCTGGTTCAGGGGGGATACACAAGTCATTCAGCCATCCCTCCCTCGAGTCAAGACCGTAGCGTGTGGTTCTTAACGGCGAGAGCTCCCCCAGCTCGTCCTTCCCTTCTCATTTGTATTCCAAGAGACGCTTCATGCGTTCTGGCTGACCATAACTTCACTTTGTTTCCTATGATTGAGTGTCTTTCGTTCGTTGTGCCTACGTTCGGAGCTATTGCTATTGTTGCTGGCTATTCACCAAAACAACAATAAGAGCTTCCTTCACATTCGCTACGCACTTCCTGTGGTTGTTGCGACGATATATATATAGACTGCTGGACACGTTTCTCTTCTTCGACGCTCGCTGTGCGGACACAAGCTTCTTCTGAATCTGGTTATATTTTGTAACCGGCTTATTCTCTTCGAAACGACAAATCTGGACTCACTGCACACCAATTCGCCGTCTTGCATTACTCAAGATGGTGTTCGTCAAATCAACACATCTGGTTCCTGCCATAGCGCAGATAGCCTCCTTCATAAACCCTCGGGACTTGAACATCAACGAGTCGGCCACGATCAAGGGTGTAGCGAGGACAATCGCCGCCGAGACCATGCAATACTACCCGGGCACTGAGCAGGCCTTCGCAGATCTGCCAGCCCCGTACTATTGGTGGGAATGCGGTGCATTGATGGGTGCGATGCTCGACTACTCACATTACACCCAAGACCCGACATACGACAAAACTCTGGCAACAGCCCTACTAGCCCAGGCAGGGCCAGACTTCGACTACATGCTTCCAAAGCATTTTGGCGACGAGGGCAACGACGATCAAGCATTCTGGGGATTCGCCGTCATGTCGGCGGCCGAGAGAAACTTCCCCCAGCCAGATGCTTCGGTTCCGGCATGGCTAGACCTGAGCGCCAACCTCTGGAACTCCATGGCCTCGAGGTGGAACACGTCATCCTGCGGAGGCGGCCTGGCCTGGCAGATCTTCCCCTCCAACCCGAACGGAATGAGCTACAAGAACTCCGTGTCCAACGGAGGCCTCTTCCAGCTGTCTGCCCGTCTAGCTCGCGCGACGGGTAACCAGACTTACCTTGACTTCGCGCAGAAGGTCTGGGACTGGACGGAGGGCGTGGGTTTGATTGACAAGGACTTCAACGTACTCGACGGCACGAGCTCAGACAACAACTGCACCGAGATAAATCCGGTTTCCTTCTCGTACAGTGCAGGCATCTACCTCTACGGCGCCGCAGTCCTGGCCAACACCACGGGCAACGAGATCTGGACCACCCGCACGCAAAAGCTGCTCGAGGCGTCCAAGTCGTATTTCAGCCCCTTCGACAACGCCACCAACGTCATGTACGAGCACGCCTGTGAGCAGGTGGACAAGTGCAACACCGACATGCTCTCGTTCAAGGGGTACTTTTCGCGATTCGCCTACGCTTCCACGCTGATGGTGCCGTCCGTGCTCCCCACCGTCAACGAGCTGTTCCACGTTTCCGCCACGGCGGCGGCCAAGGCGTGCTCTGGCGGCGAGAAGGGCACGACCTGCGGCGAAAAGTGGTACGTGGGCGGGTACGACGGCCACACGGGCCTGGGGCAGGAAATGTGCGCTCTGGAGACGATCCAGGGCCTGTTGGTGGCCGAGTCGACGCCTCCGTTCCAGAAGGACCAGATCAAGGTCGTGCGAGAATTTCCTGCGACTGCTGCGCCTTCGCCTACCGCGGTCCCGTCCGCATCTGCGAGCGCGACTTCTACGCCGACCAAGAGGTCAAACGCGGCCGGGTTGGTCGCGGTCGACTTCCGGTGGCTTGCGTTGAGTAGCCTGACCGGATTGATGGTCTGGGGTGTGCTCTGATTGCGTTTGACGCTTGTTCAGGGTGGGGATGTTTAGATGTTGCAGCATTCTTTGGAGGACATGAGGTCGGTGGGAACTTCTCTTGGGGTACACATGAGATGAGCACATTTGACAGACTTCGGTTCGTTGTACATAGCTCTTTTATGCATTACGGGGGATCTCGGCATTTGCATCAACCCCGGCAGCTTGGGTAGCCCAGCTCTGGAAAACTGTTTAGATTTCAATACATGTCACTTTACGGCCGTGTATTAACCCCCATGTGGCAGCCGATCGAGTCGCATTGTCGAGGTAAAATCTCCATTTATCTTTTCCGTTGACTCCGCCTTAACCAGTCTATGTTGATCGCATATTTCTTTGAAATATCTATGCCAAGACACTGCTAGCAGCAGCCTCCTTCCTCTCCTCATCTTCACCCGCCTGCACGCCCCTGACCTCCTCAAGCGTCCGTCTCAGCGCATCGAGAAACCTTGTCACCTCCTCCTCCGTCCCGACCGTAATCCTCAGACACCCTTCGCAGCCGTGCTCCTTGCCCCTGAACCGGACCACCACGCCCTTCTCCTCCGCCAGGCGCTCGTACACCGCCAGCGCGGTGACGTTGTCGGGCTTCCCCGCCGCGTCGAGCATCTCGTACAGCAGGAAGTTGCTCGCGGTCCCGCCCCTCAGCCTGCCCACGCCGGGGATCCGCGGCAGCTCCGCGAGCAGCCGGTCCCTCTGCGCCGCGAGCTTGGCGACGTTGTCCCGCATGGCCCTCAGCCCCCGGTCCGGGTCGAGCGCGTAGCAGGCCACGGCGGCGGTCGGGGAGGACACGTTGTAGGGCGCCTTGAGGGCGTTGAGCAGGCGCGCCACCTCGGGCGAGGCGAAGGCGGCGCCGAGGCGGATGCCGGCCAGGCCGAAGGCCTTGCTCAGGGTCTGCAGCACGACGAGGTTGGGGTGCTCGGCCACCAGCTCGGCGAGGGAGGAGCCCTCGGGCGCGAAGTCGACGTAGGCCTCGTCAAGCACCACGACGCCGTTCCAGGTCGGGTGGGCCAGGACGCGCTCGACCGAGGCCTTGGACAGGAGCGAGCCCGTGGGGTTGCCCGGGCTGCAGAGGTAGACGAGCTTGATGGTGCGGCCGGCGTCCGAGGACAGGGTCTGGTAGATGGCGTCGACGTCGAGGGCGAAGTCTGGGGCGGGTAGCAGGGGGACCTTGACGAGCCCGACGTCGTTCACCTGCGCCGAGACGGAATACATGCCGTATGTGGGAGGGCAGACGAGGATGCGGTCCCGGCCGGGCACGCAGAAGCACCGGAGCAGGGCGTCGATGGCCTCGTCGCTGCCGACGCCGACGAAGAGGTTGGCCGGGGTCAGGGTCTTGGGGGTGTGGGCGTGGGTGTTGCGCAGGTTGCAGAGGAGCTGCTTCAGGTCGTGCTGGTGGGGGTCCGGGTAGCGGTGCAGGCCGAGGAAGTCCAGAGACGGTCCCGAGGGGGAAGAGGATTCATGTTTGACGTCGGTGGGTGAGATGGCTGGCCCGTAGGCGTTCTCATTTGCGTCTAGGAGGATGTTTGTGCCGTCATCTTTGTAGTCGCTGGAGACTGGGTTAGTATGGCGGCTTGTGTGAGGATAGGGGATTGCTCTCACTCTCTTGCACATCGATAAGGCTCAAGGGCCAGAATGTTAGGTCGAGCACACGTCTCGATGTTAAATGCCGGCATGGTTTACTCGTGTAGGGTACTGTACCTATGCTTATGAGATGCTCGCAATATCGAGGTGAGTTTATACCAAAATCGACTCTCACACCTCTTGAGTCACTACCACACTGTGTAAGGTGAATTAAGAGTCATGAACGGAAGGTGGACCCTGGAGCGAATTCTGACCGCGGTTCCCATTCGCGACTTCCTTCCCGGGCCCGACTCCGGAGCTGCATGCCAACCCACGGAGACCCGCAAGAACATTCTCTCTCCCGTCTTGGCATTTTCATTCTACATCAACTCGTCGTCAAGTCTTAAGCGTACCTTACGCAGCACCTAAAATCCAGGTGTCTGTCCGCTCCCGTCGTTCTCATATTGGTACTCCGTCTTACGTCTTGAAAGAACAGGAATCTAGGGTCCGACGGTCTAATATTCCACAGTCCTCCTTAGACTGCTCGGAATTCACAATGCATTTAGCCTGTGTGAGTAGCGCCAAACCTTCTCTTCGTCATCGATTCCATCAAGGTTCCAATGCTGTGTCTAGAGTACCTGTCTTCTTGCTGCATCTCCCCGGTTGACGTTCAACAACAAAGGCCACGGGCAGATGAGCGCAGACGCGATGCGACGGCAAGTCGGCGGCCCTGGGCAACCTATTCCTTGCTGTTCTTGGACCCCCAGATCCTACGGGATGGCAGGCCATCCGGATCATTGACCACGTTGCGGATTTGTTCCGTCCAAGTCTTCCTTGCAGCCTTCCCCTCATCTCGTTTCTCTCCGCCTCCTCCATCTCCCCACATCTTCTACAATTGTTCTACCGTCCTTCCCCCTCACGATCCTACGCCAGAGACACGGGCTAGAGGGCCGTATTGCGACTCTCGCACGCCCATTTCGTCTCACTCAAGCTTATGAGGCTCCACCTCCCGATCGCCCCGGGGCGGTTTGCGATGTAGCACAGTAGCGCGCCATGAGGTGTCATCGACAACGGATCGAATTGGCCAATGGTGCCTCTGCCTCCGCTCGCCCTGCCAAGGCTATATATCTCCCGGGCTCGAGCTGCAGCTTTGGATGGAGACGCTCAATATAGCCGCCCGCTGTCGATATTTCCGTCCCTGCCTCGTAGTCGATGCTCTCTCCCGGGTGAATGGGACGATTAAGTGCCTTCACCCACCCTCGAAATCGAGGGTGTGATGCTGCATAGGTAGGTAGTACCTAGCTATATAGCCAGGGACGATCCCCGAACCCTTGGATCCAGAAGTCTGGTCTATCTTGTCGTCCGTCTTTCTTGCTGAGCGTAACCCGGTTTCCTCGTGGAGCTTGCTGTGTGTGGCCACCAGGCGATACTCTCGGGTTGCATTTACATGCGTCCTTGGCATCAGTTGTCTTCAATCATGCTGTTCCTTTCCCTCCTCGTTGGAGCTTCTGTCGCAGCGGCAAAGAGCTGTTCCTCGAAACCGTTCGACAATTTCGTGACGTTCGGAGACAGCTACACAGATAACGGCCGGCTTGGATACTACATAAACAACAATGGCCAAGCTCCCCCGCCTGGTGGCTACCAGGCCGTCAGCAACGTGACCGCCAGTGGTGGACTCGCTTGGGGACAGTATGTGGCCCAGTACACCGGCGCCAACTACCGCGACTACGCCGTCAGTGGAGCCACGTGCTCGAACGAGATAATATCTCGAGATTTCTCCGCTATCCACAAGCCGTTTCCCTCGGTCATCGACGATGAGATCCCTTCATTCAAGGCAGACGTTGCTTTCAAGACCCTGTACCCTGACAGGACGGCGGAGAACACCGTGTATGCCCTCTGGATCGGGACTAACGATTTGGGCTATGGCGGCTTCCTGAGCGACTCACAAGCGCCCGGCATGACCATCTCGGACTATGTCGACTGCATATGGAGCGTCTTCGACAACATTTATCAGACCGGAGGACGGCGGTTTGTCCTCCTGAACCTCGCCCCGCAGGAGCTGGCGCCCCTGTACGCGCCTCTGTCGGCAGGAGGCATCGGCGACAGCCAGTTCTGGTCCAACAAGACTCACTACAACATTACCGAGTATAGCCAGAAGATCAAGGAATACACGACTAACGTCAACACCATCTTCGACTACGGCGTCCCCTTTCAGACCATAGTCAAGTCGCGGTGGCCCGGAGCGAGCTTTGACATCTTCAACGTCCATAAGCTGCTGGTGGATATCTACAACAACCCGTCGCAATATCTGGATGCTCCGGCAATCTCGAAGGGCTTCTACCACCATTGCGACCCGGTCACTACCTCGAACTGCCAGGATCTCACTGCCCAGGGATCCCTCGGCGGTTTCATGTGGTACGACGAGCTGCATCCGTCGACCAAGACTGGTAAGTTGCCAAGATGCGCCGAATAAGTATAGTGTGTCGTAAGAGGGCAGCTTTGCTGACTGCTGCTTAGACTCCATCATCGCGGAGAAGTTCCTTGACGTGGTGGCTGGCAATTCGACCTACGGTACGCATTACGGCGCTTGAGAGGCTAAAATAAGGTGCGCTTGTTTCTTCTATGCTTCTTGTAGAGGTGCAGTATGGGAGACCAAGCTAGCACATAGTCCTAATACGAAGTAATAAGACATGTATCATTGGGGGAAGACGCTTCCACCCTGTTCGGATGTGTGGACTTTCACCCATCATGGACCCCTCTGCATATGCGTCAACGTATAACCAACATCGATTGAGGAGCCAGGGGAGCAAAGCGACACTGTTGACTGTCACAAACCAAGGCAGTCAGGCCAAGGATCTGAGAGAAACGAGCAATGATGTACGCAGATCTCATGCTCATATCACGCAAGCCATCTCAACCGTCACAGACCTGACCCTAGCAGGCCAAGCAAACGACGAACAAGTGACCAACCAGGACCAGCCAATTTGATGCAGGAGAGAGTGCAACTGGAGGCGGTGAGTGCAACAGTGACATGCTTCACTGTCTCTCTGCCTCTCTATAATCCGTCATCGGACACCAGCTGCCAGCAAATCTCGTGCTTGGCCGTCACAACGGACCAAACTGCCAGCCTGTGACCTGTCATTGCAACCACCATATTCCCTACACGCAGTATAGAAGGCAGCCAACGAGCCAATAACCGGTCAGAAGTTGGGAGAAACCTAACTGTATCCAAGATAGAGTGCATCGTCTGCACTAGCGATCGTCTCTTTTGGATTGGTTTCGGCAAGAGCATCTTAAACCTGGACCTGGACTGGACCTGCCCTTGAGCAAACCAGGGCCGCGGATCTTGGAGGGGCGGCTTTGGCGGGGCAAAGCTTGATGATGGTGGGGTTCACATGCTACTAGTATCGTAATCTGTTATCGGGGCACCCTCTTTTTTTGCCCGCACGAATCTGTTATCCGTCGAACTCTTCGGAAGGCACGAAGTTGTTGGAAAAGGGGAGAAAAAAGGGCATTGTGCATGACGCTCCAAACGTTGGACGTGGCTTCGGGAGGAACATGGACATAGGTAAGACACTTGACGCTGTGCCCCTTCTACTGCTGCACTGTTAGAAAACGGCCTGCAGGGAGCTCCAACTTTGTGCTTGCATGCCACCCTCCACAAGGCACGCCCACTGCACATTGTCACCCAATGATCGTGTCGCCGGCAGCGGCCGCGTCCATTGAAAATGTCAGGCCCTAGGGAAGAGAGACCGGACTTCCAGCGGTCAAAAGGTCTCCACAACTCCTCTCTCGATCACCTCCCTTGCGTGACTTCGCCTCGTCTCTCTCTTCTCCTCTCTTTTGCCCTCTGCTCTTCATTCCCCTCCGTCAAACTCACTGACTTGGATCCCTGCTACCTCGCAATAGGGTTATCCGTCTGTCTCCTTTGATCCTGTAAATCCCAGTCAGGAACCAGGCAAGAAGGGGCACGGATGCGCGGACAGCCAAGCTCTCTTCTCGATTGTCCACATTGTAAGATATATTGTTGCTTCTGACTCCCTTGCTGTTGCTCGCCGCCACCTGCTTCTACAACTGTCAGCCTCAGTCATGACCACCGTATCCCTTGCTAGCTCGGCTTTTAAAGCTTCGTACTAGCACCTGTCCCTATGGCGGATCTCTTGAGCCCGTCCACATACTCTCCCCCTCCTGACTTAACGTCATGCTAACCGTACGGTCATAGTCCTTGTCTCTCATCCTCTCTCTACTACTGCCCACACCCGAGCAACGCTTGACCTTCGCTCAAAATGCATATCCGCGAGATGCTGGCTGAAGCTGAGAGGACCGGGGAACCGTCCTTCTCCTTCGAGTACTTCCCTCCCAAGACCGCCCAGGGCGTCCAGAACCTCTACGAGCGCATAGAGCGCATGTACAACTTCGGCCCCAAGTTCATCGACATCACATGGGGCGCCGGCGGGCGCATTGCGGAGCTCACATGCGAAATGGTCGTCCAGGCACAGACATACTTCGGCCTGGAGACGTGCATGCACCTCACGTGTACCGACATGGGCGAGGACAAGGTCAACGACGCGCTCCGGAAGGCCTACAAGGCCGGCTGCACCAACATCCTCGCGCTCAGGGGCGATCCGCCCCGAGAGAAGGAGAAGTGGGTGGCCACCGAGGGGGGCTTCCAGTACGCCCGGGACCTGGTCCGCCACATCCGCAACACCTACGGCGACCACTTCGACATTGGCGTCGCCGGCTACCCCGAGGGCTGCGACGACAACAAGGACGAAGACCAGCTTCTGGATCATCTCAAGGAGAAGGTCGACATGGGCGCCACCTTCATCGTGACTCAGATGTTCTACGACGTGGACAACTTCCTGCGATGGGTGGGTAAGGTGCGGGCAAAGGGCATAACTGTGCCCATCGTACCGGGAATCATGCCCATAGCGACCTACGCCAGCTTCATCCGCCGCGCAAACCACATGAAGTGCAAGATTCCCGAGGACTGGCTGGCCAAGCTGAACCCGGTCAAGAACGACGATGTCGCCGTCAGGGAAGTGGGCAAGGTACTCGTCGCCGAGATGTGCCGCAAGATCCTCGCCGCTGGTATCCGTCACCTGCACTTCTACACCATGAACCTCGCCCAGGCTACGCGCATGCTCCTGGAGGAGCTCGACTGGCTGCCGTCGGCCAACCGTCCCCTCAAGCATGCGCTGCCCTGGAAGCAGTCTCTCGGCCTCGGCCGTCGCGAAGAAGACGTGCGGCCCATCTTCTGGCGCAACCGGAACAAGTCGTACGTCCTGCGCACCCAGGACTGGGACGAGTTTCCCAACGGACGCTGGGGTGACTCGAGGTCGCCCGCCTTCGGCGAGCTTGACGCGTACGGCATCGGGTTGACCGGAACCAATGAGGAAAACCGCAAGAAGTGGGGTGAACCCAGATCCATCAACGACATCGCGGCTATGTTTGTCAAATATCTCGAGAAGAAGATCGAGGCCCTTCCATGGAGCGAGTCGCCTCTCACCAGCGAAGCCGACTCGATCAAGGAGGACCTCATCGCCCTCAACAAACGCGGTTTTCTTACCATCAACTCGCAGCCCGCCGTCAACGGGGTCAAGTCATCACACCCCATCCACGGCTGGGGCCCGCCAAACGGTTACGTCTACCAGAAGGCCTACATCGAAGTGCTGGTCCACCCGGACGTCTTCCCCGAGATGGTCCGCCGCATCGAGCAGAACCCAGACCTGACCTACTACGCCGTCAAGAGGGAGGGCGATTTCACCACGAACGCGCCGAACGAAGGCCCCAACGCCGTTACCTGGGGTGTCTTCCCCGGCAAGGAGATTGTGCAGCCTACCATCGTGGAGAGCATTAGCTTCCTCGCCTGGAAGGACGAGGCGTTCCAGCTCGGGACGGACTGGGCGCGCTGTTACGAGGCGAACACCCCTAGCCGACTGCTGCTCGAGGATATGATGGAGCACTGGTATTTGGTCAACATCGGTGAGTGACTCGATGTGACTTTCTGGCTGGCAAGCGTGAGCTAACGAGATACCGCAGTAAACAACGACTTCCACCAACCACGCACAATATTCGAGGTCCTGGATGGGCTGACGGTGCCCAACCTCGACGCCGTGCCTCAACCCGAGGCCAAGACGAACGGTGTTCATGACGCCGAAACCACAACCGCTGCCGAGGCTTCTTCCTCCGCATAGACTCGCATAATCATGGGGGCAATACATTCAACAAACCGATATACACAAAGTCAACGTCACTTTTTTCAACAACATAATATTAACAAGTGGACACCAAACCGGCTCAGGACACATATAGGGCAGAAGGAGCATCGGCCTCGGAGGCGTTTCTTCTCTCTCCTCATCATTTCCTTCCACGTACGGCTTCAAGAATCTGGGGCAAGAAAACGGGAAAGCATTTAACGCTCAACGAATGACGACCGGTGTAGGCAACTGATTTTTCAACAAAAATGGGAGACGGGAGTAGCACAAAAAGGGGGGCGCTTCAACATCATTGACCATTTGGCCATGGCTATGCCGGATGGAACAACGGGGGGGGAGGGGGGGGCAAAAAAGGATGATCTGCATCGGTTGCATTACCATATCTCAACGATACCCCGTGGAAGGAAGGAAAAAGACTAAAAGCAAGTCGAAGGTGACCTGCATTTTCCGCTTTTCCTCTGTTTTTCTTTCGGTTGGCGGGAAGGGAGCTTCTGGAGTCGGCGTTCGGGATTTTCCCTCAACGAGGAAAATCTTCCGGGTGCACTTTTTGCATTTTTATTTTATTTTATTTTGTTAGGCATACCCTTCCAGAGTACCGATATTCAGCCATAGGCGAGAGAGAGAGAGAGAGAGAGGCACGGTCAACATGGAGGGAACACCCAGCCCAGTCAACCTGGGCTGGAAAAGAGAGGGACAGCCGCATGTCGTGTAGGGCCGACGAGAGCAAGGGTTAGTTGGCGTGGGATACCAAAAACAAGTCAAATTTGGCATCATGTTGGTGCCCCCTTTTTCTATCCCGCTATGTTCGCACACACATGGACCCTTCGTGACCATTTTCCCACTATTGTACAGGAGGCAGCAAAGGTTTTTATATCCATTTCCCTTCATGAGCCTCTTCCATGCCAAAACGACTTTTCCCAAGCCCTGCATGCAATCAATCCATGAAGAGAATTGTCTTCCTTCACAGACCACGCTTTCTCAGCTCGAACCCGTGAGCACTCTCCTCTGTGCTCGAAAAAGACGATTCCGGCGGGACAATCAGCCGATATCCCACTGGTCGTCGCCAGCAACATCATAATCCATCTCCACCTTCTCCTCGGGCTGCTGGTCCTGCATCGCGACGTCCTTATCGTCGCGGGCATTCTCTCTACCCTGGCCCTTCTGCTCCTCGCCCGCCGCCGCGCCTCCTCCGCCGCCGTTCGCGGCCGCCGGGGAGCTACCGGCGGTGGACGACGAAACCCCCGCCTGGTCGGCCGCCACCCAGCTCAGCTCCAGCTGGCCGTCGATGCCGGGTATCTGCTTGTTCGGCAGGCCGTAGAAGAACTTCTCGGCCGTCTTCCGGTCCTTGAACGTGATGGTCGTCGCGGCCGACGTCTCGTGGATGTCGGTGAACTCGCCAACCCCCTGGGAAACAAGTCAGCAACGGTTCACAGAAATACGAATGAGGGTACAAATATACTCACAAACAGAAACTGCCTCAACTTCTCCCCCTTCTCCTCGTCGGTGAAGTCCACCCCGGCCACGGCGACCTTCTTGGGCCGGTTATCGATCGAGTAGGCCGCATACGCCGCATGTCCGCCGCCACGACCCGCCGCAACCGGCCCCCCACCCCGTCCGCGGAACCCGCCTGCTCCCCCGCGCGGCACGTACCCTCCCCGTCCACCCCGCGGCACGAACCCTCCTCCTCCCCTCGCCGCACCACCCCGTCCCCTGTACCCGCCTCCTCCCCTGTAGCTGAACCCGCCCCAGGGCTGCTCCTCCTCCTCGTTCGCGGCGGCGTCGGGGTCGATGCCGAGCTGCTTCGCCTCGGCCTCGAGCGCGGCCAGCTGCGCGCGCAGCGCCTCGCTCTGGGAAGTCTTCGGCCCCTTGTCCTTTTTCTCCTCCCCCCCTTCCTTGCCTTCCTTGCCCTCCTCGCCTCCCTCCTCGCCGCCGGCGCTGCCGCCCCCGAGCTTCTTCTTCTTCTCCTCGGCAGACGTCGTCAGCGCCGCGATCTTAGCATACAGCTTCTGCCTCTCCGCCTGCTGCTTGGCGAGCAGCTCCCTCTGCTTGCGCTCCAGCTCCTCGCGCGCGCGCTCGATCTCGGCCGCTTTCCGCTGCTTCTCGACGAAGGCCCTCTGCGCCTCCTCCTGCCGGCGGAGGAAGTCCTCCATGTCGATCTCGGGCGTCGGGGCTGCCGCTGCCGACCCGTCCTTGCCATCTCCGGCCTGGGTGGTGGCGGAGGACTCGGCTCCTCCCTCGGGCGGGTCCTTGTACCAGAAGACCTTAACAAAGCGATTGTCGAAGATGACCTTGGGGCTGCGGTACGCGGCGTTGGCGGCGTTCCACGAGTCGAACTTGACGACGGCGAGGTGCTTGTAGGGCCGCATCGACACCTCGACCACGGCGCCGTACTGCGAGAAGAATGCCCGCACCTCGTCCTCGCTGAAGTGCTCCTCCGGTATGTTCTCCACCACGATCGTCGACTTGGTCTTGTCGAGCACGGGGCCCTCGGCCGAGAAGGCCGCTCTCCGGGGGCCTCCGCCTCCTCCTCCTTTGCCGCCTCGGAATCTCGGTTTGGCGCCGTTGTTGTGGGGTGAGCGTTGGAAGCTGCTGGCGTCGGGTTTGAATTGCTGGTTATGCGAGTGTGTCGGGTTGGGGAGGGGGGGCAGTTGGGACATTAGCATGGCTGCGTTTGTGGGGTCGTATTCTGTGAACAGAGTTAGCAACAACAGAGGCCTTAGACTGCAAAAAGGCGAAGAGGGAGAGCCTCACCTTCGTGCCCAGGCGACTGCGGCAGCGGCATCACCGGCGGCACAAATATCGAGTCGGTCCCGTGCTCAAACATGCAGCTGTTTCCCCTAGCACAGTACCCTTTCGTATCGTAATCCCGGCACCGCTGCCTCCTCCTCTGCGGCTGCTGCTGCTGCCGCTGCCCTGGCGGCTGTGGGAACGGCGGTAGCGGGGGAAGTGGCGGAAGCGGCACGCCCATGGCCTGTAGCCTCAGCATCGCCTCCATGGGGTTATTTGGGTCGAAGGCACTCGGATCGAACGGCTGCTGCGCGCCGGGCGTGGGCGCCCCGTACGTCGGCGGAATCTGGTAGACACCCGCGGCGGGGAATCCGCCAGTTGCTGCTGGCCCTCCTCCACCCCTGAAGCCGTTCGCGTCGTCCATCCTCCCTCCCCGGCCGCGACGAGGCTGTTTGTAGGACCGCGCAGTGTTCGAGTAGTAGTCCGCCGCGTCCTGCATCTGCACGTCGCCGCGATCGTGGAACGAGCGTTTCCTGGAGGCGCCGTTCTGCGTCGGTGGCTCTAGAGACGTGGCTAGGTCGTCGTAGGGCAGGCCTCCCTGCAGTGGTAGGGCGGCCGGATCCGGTCGCGGCAGGCCTCCGCCGGGTAGGTATGACCTGTACCTGATGACGTCGAAGACGTCGTTGACGAACACGTTCGTATCCTCCTTGAGGAAGTCCGGTATCTCGGCTTCGCAGAGCGCTCGCACCTCGTCGACGGTGCCCTCGTGGCGCAGGAGGGCGAGGACGTATTCGGCTAGGACGTCGGCGTCGGCGTCGGACCTGGTGTCACGAAGGAGGTTAGACATACATCGATCGCGCGAGATTCAGAGAAGGGAAGCATACGTGTTCTCGAGTCTTTTGATGATCCACGCCTTCAGCATTGGCGCATCTTCTTCCGGGAACAACATCTCGAAATATGTGGGAGGGCGCGCGACCCAGGAAAATCTCGAATATTTACGCCACTGTGAGAGCTGTCAAAGAGATAGACAGACAGAGAGAGAAAGAGAGAGAGAGAGAGAGAGAGGGCGTGTGGTGACAGAACGGGTACCGGTAGACGACCAAGGTAGCTCCGTGTCTTGATGTCGAAAGCTTTGGCCTTTGAAGGCGCGACACAAGCTCGAGGTAGGGTCTGACGTCGGGCAAGGCTGGTGGATGTCGAGCTCAGCTGCGCATGGGAAACGAATATGGATGTCTGATATACTATGTAATAAAAAGGTTACACCTCGGAGGCGCTTGCTATGGTGGGCCGTGACTGAAATTCTCCAATAATGTGACACCCGATCCGGCAGCGTCCTCGGCAGTGCCAGCACTAGCAGAAGCCCCACGCCAGCGTTACAGTGCGAGTGCCTTATCTGGTACCTTGGCACCTAGTATCGAACCATGCGCTGCCCTTTTTTTTTTCTTCTTGGGCGGGCGGGGGAGAGGGGGGTTTCCTTCCTTTTCAGAAGGCGTCATGCTTTTAACCCTGCCAGATACTTTAACTGTACAGTACATACGTATGCAGCTGGTATTTTATTCCTGCGGAGCAGCATGTTCAACAACCTGTTATTCCCCCCCTGCAAAAGCAAGCCAAAAGCACCAAGCTACTTCTGCTTAAAGACCCTAGAAAACGGTACGGTAGGACGTCATTTGGTTCCGGACGTGATGGGATGACAGCAACAGCGTCAGGGGACCAGAATGAATGGCAACGTGTTAGCCCAGTACGGTAGCTGTCTCATGTCGTGGATTCCATGACATGTCAACATTCACCTTAAGTCTCATTGAGATGGTGATGCGCAGGGACGGACTTCCCCAGTGTATCATTGGTATCATCGAGGAGTACCTCAATGGGAGAGCAGACGCACCACCACAGAGATCAAGCGAGGAGAATAAAGTCGGAGAACAAATCAATTTCTACGTTGCTACAACCAGGAAAAAGCCAACAACAGTCGACGGCATCCATATCGCCTTCAACCATCTATCAAAGCCTTGTGACTTTTGGCCCGCCACACCATCCCAACTCTGACGGTGACCCCCGTTTTGCCCCACAAGAGTAGAGCGTCATGTATCGTGAGAGAAGCGCCGTGATCCTGTCGATCGGGGCGCGCATAGACGGTTTACGAATCCTTGGCAAGGGCCGTTTATAGCTTGTCATAGTACTAAAGATTTGACATGTCAGCAAACTCATCGTTTGATTATATAGATAGGGCAAGAAACTCACGTTGTCGACACCGGGCACCTCAACCTTGATACCCTTGCGCTTACGCATCGCCGTGACGATTTGTCCGACCTTCGAGGTGTTGTCCAGAGGCGAGCCACCGGGGAGGATCTGCCAGTGGTCGAAGATCATGGTGGGGAAGGCCTGTCCAGAGGTGGCCTGGCGGAGATCGCCGTTGAAGCCGAAAGACTCCATGACGGGGAGGTAAGCCTTGATGGTGAAGAGAGGAGTACCAGGACGCTGCTCCTCCTGGAAGACGTGACCACGACGGCGCGTCAGGACACCGTACACACCGCCCATGGCAGTCTCGGGCACCTGGATCTCAACCAGGAACACGGGCTCGAGCAGGCCGGGCTCGGCGAGGAGCATGGCAGCGTAGAGCACACGACGGGCAGTGGGGATGATCTGACCACCACCGCGATGGATAGCATCAGCGTGGAGAGTGACATCGAGGATGTTGAAGCGGACCGAGCGCATGGGCTCCTCGGCGACGGGTCCCTCACGAGTGGCCCACTGGAAACCGGACACGACCGAATCCTTGATCTCGTTCAGGTACTGCACAGCCTTGGTCTGGTCGACCAGCAAGTTGGCACCGTTGGTGTCAGGGCCGAAAGTCCAGATCTTACGGGCATCAGTGACGTCCCAGCCGAACTCGTCGGCAAGAACACGAGCGCGAGCCTTGAAATCGTCACGCGGCGAGATGCGACCGCCCTCGATGGCCTTGCTGAGCTCCTCATCCAGAGGCTCGGCAACCATGTAGAGACGGTTGTGCTTGTTGGGAGACTTGGAGAGGGCAGTCATGCTGGACTTGGCACCGACCGTCTCACGGTAGTTGACGACGGGATCCGAGATGATAAGAGGAACACCAGCGTGGTCCTCCTCGAGATCCTTCAAGCAGATCTCGAGATGGAGCTCACCGGCACCGGCAACAACGTGCTCACCGGACTCGGAGGTCGAAGTCAGGACGCAAGGATCCGACTTGGACAGACGCTTGAGACCCTCGACCAGCTTAGGAAGATCCTGGGCGTTCTTGACCTGCACGGAGCGCTGCACGACGGGCGAGACGGAGAACTTCATGACCTTGAGGTTGTGGGCGGTCTCGCTGGTGGTGAGGGTACCGCTCTTGAGAAGGAACTGGTCGATGCCGACCAGGCCGACAATGTTTCCGGCGGGCATGTCATCGATAGGCTCGACCTTGCCACCCATCATGAGGACAGTGCGCTGGATAGCCTTGATGAACAGATCCTCCTTCTTGCCAGGGGTGTAGTTGGGGCCCTGGATGCGGACCTTCAGGCCAGACTTGACCGTACCGGCGAAGACACGACCGAAAGCGTAGAACCTACCCTTATCCGAGGTCGGCACCATCTTGGAGACGTAGAGCATGAGAGGTCCCTTGGGGTCGCAGTCACGGATGGCAATGGCGGCCTCGTCGTCAGGGGGGCCCTCGTACAGGGTCTCGACACGGTACTTCTGGGCAGTGACGGGCGAAGGAAGGTGGAGAATCATCATCTCCAGAAGACAGTCGGCAGCGGGGAGGAAGGTGCGCATGACAGCCTTGAGGAGCTGCTTGCCCTCCTTCTCACGGTCCTCGACAGAGAGCTTCAGGTTGAGCTTCTCAAGGAGAGTGGCAGTCTCCTCCTTCTTGAAGTTCATGACGGACGAGAAGATCTTGAAGATGGGGTCCAGGATGAACTGGTTGAAAGCACGCTCGAGCTGCTGGCCTTCGTAGTTGCCGTTCTTGGTCCACTTCTTGGTCTTGGGGTTGAAGTAGTTGTCTCCCTATTCATCAGTTAGCATCAACACGCCGCTTCAGTTGCGGGTTGTCCAAGAACATACCCAGAGACGCTCCATCATCTTGTTGCGGTCGACACCGATCTTCTTGGCGTAACGGGTAGCGAACTGGCGGATGGTGAAAGCCCAGCCGTGGAGACCAGAGCCGAAGGCAACGGTGCCCTTGTAGGGGTAAACCTGGACATCACCGAGAGCCTTGTCGAAGTACGTCGAGATGATGACGTTGACGGACTCGATGGTTCTCGAGAAAGACTGATACAAGTCCTCCTTGGTGACCTGGAGCTCGAGAAGAGCACGATCGACCTTGTTGATGATGACAACGGGCTTGATGCGCTCACCGAGAGCCTGACGCAGGACGGTCTCGGTCTGGACGCACACACCCTCGACGGTGTCGACGACGACGAGAGCACCGTCAGTGACACGGAGAGCAGCCGTGACCTCGGACGAGAAATCAACGTGACCGGGCGAGTCGATCAGGTTGATCAGGAAGTCCTGACCGTTGGAAGCCTGTCCAACGATATCCTTGAGATCCTCGGGATCCGGGAGGTTGCCGTACAGCGAGATAGCTGTCGACTTGATAGTGATACCACGCTCCTGCTCGTCGGCGCGAGTATCTGTGGCACGAGCATCACCAGCCTTACCGGCCGAGATAATACCAGCCTTGGCGAGAAGGGAGTCGGTCAGGGTAGATTTGCCGTGATCGACGTGGGCAATGACGGACATGTTCCGAACATTTGTCGGCTTGTCTAATCAGCGGACAGTCAGCAAACTGTTTGTTCCACAAACCCAAGCTTCGAGTATCCATCCCGACAGCTTCGGCACTGGCGGCTCCGAAGACGACGCCCGAGGACGTCTTCAGAGCGCAGACCACTGCCGAGAGCAACGAAGCTCCTGGTTCCACAGGTATATCTGAGGCAACTCACCCATCAAGGCCCGAATCTCGTCGATCGTGAAGCTGTTGGGCGCAAACGATTAGCATCATGGTCGCCGTCACGGAGGAGGGGCTTATCTCCGGGAGGGGTAACTCGACGGAAGCGAGTCTCGCGCAGCATCTTGAGAATCTCCAGAGTGCTTCAAAGACCTCGTCCCCGTCGAATATCGTAACAAGAAGCGACTTACTTGACCATTTTGGCGGTATTGATACGACGACCTGGTTATGTGGTGGTTTGGTGGTATGAGAAGAAGTTGAGTTGGTGCGGGGCACGAGAATTTTACCACAGTTGACTTGAATGTGCTGACAAAATCTCGGGTGGTCCTACTTTGCCACTTGGGCGTTAGCTAGTAACCCAGGAAACAGCGGTAAGCGGGAAAAAGAGGGCAGAATTCGAGACGACGATAATGAACTAAAAAACGGGTCAAGTACCTGCACCGTCAAGCAAAGCTTTTCCTTGCTAGGTGGTGACAGAAGGCGAGAAAGAAGTGCAGAACAGAGTGAAGCAAAGGGCAACGTTGGGCACTGAAATCTGGCGGGAAAAAATGAGGCAGGTGGGGCAATTGTTTATCGTCAACTCCAACCCCGCCGATTGACTGAGTGAACGGAGCCTGTACAGAAAAACTTGTCGCGCCAACGGACGGTCCAATTCTCGAGGACAAATTCATCAATGCACAAGCATTAAACCTCACATGCATGGGCGGCCTTCATGGAACTCTCAATCCAGGGCTTCCTTTTCATTGCTTGTACCACTTGGCAGCTAGTTCACCTCCCACGACAGCTCCAAGAGCTCAGCTTCAGCTCCCAAGAGCTCCTCCAGCTCGGAGATAAGAGCTTGCGAGAGGCGGGATAATGCCACTCATTGTACGGCATTTTCTGTACCAAATAATTTGAGGCGGGGTATATGGCGATTGCAGGAGGGCAATAGCCCTCTTGGCTCTTGCCATCTGCCATCCTGCCCCTCCTTCGCAAAAATTCAAAGGATGCAACGTACCTGGATGGGGTCTGCTGGCAGCAAGTCGTGATATCCAACATGCACCAGATGTTACGGAACAATTGGCCTTCAGATTTCCAGAATGAATAATTATACCAAGCAGTGATGATAGCCCAATACTGCTCTGAATGTAGCTCATGCGACCTTTTAAGGAGCTCCAAGCACGGGGGGATCCACAGTTGGGAACTCCAGGTTTCGATGCGCCAACTTGATTTTGAGTCTATCTAAGTTCATACTGCCCTGACTGCCATTCGGCGTGAGTCAGGGCCTGGCTCGGATCTTCACCGTCACCAGTATAAAAGGACGGATGAAACCCATATATTCTGGAATAGGCAATTGTAAAACACTTGAACGTGTGACTAAGCTCTGTTCCAGAGGTCATTGATCGGTTACCTAGTCTTAACGACTCGCTC
Organism: Coniochaeta sp. PK30-01; assembly: GCA_023628855.1. Taxonomy (NCBI): domain Eukaryota; kingdom Fungi; phylum Ascomycota; class Sordariomycetes; order Coniochaetales; family Coniochaetaceae; genus Coniochaeta; species Coniochaeta sp. PK30-01. The sequence continues at coordinate 202,615 of JAMAJW010000040.1, read as the reverse complement.
GAGCACCTAGAATCAAGGGACTAAGAGGCACGAAGGCAGTGCTGGCTGCGATACGATGCTACAGGCAAGCTGGAGATGTAGACTTCCGGAATTAGGTGCAAGCAATACAATACTGCACGCAAAGGAAGGGCCAGTCAACAAAAGCACCGATAGGAGGCCTGTTATGAACCCAAAATACCCAAGATAGGTATTAAAACTTGACCAGCTCATAATCTCAGCCCTTGTAGCAGACTCAAGACCATGTGCTCCACGATACCTGACATCCATTGACGTCGAGCCTGCGGGTGGTGGCGTTATGTAAACTGCAAGCCATGGCGATGTGCAGTAAAACAGTCGGTAAGTTAGTCAGTGGACGAATCGATAAGCGACGAATGGTCAAGGGGCCCAGACCGCCCAGGACGACAAAGGATTGGGGGATCTGATGCCCCGATATCGCCTCTCAATCACATGGCTTTGCCGTGGTTGCACTGGTTGCTGCACCAAAACTGGCAAACTGTGGGGTAATTAGCGCCCTTCCCAATAAAATTTCAAGCGGGTTGGAAGACTCATTCGCCCCCGGTCAATCGGATGGAGAGGGACTAAAACTACGGCTACACCACACGTCGTTCGACTCATTGTTAGCCAGACAGCTGACATTCCTGACATTCTGTTCCCTTGGATGAACCAGGCCGTATCGTTACCTTCTTCTCCCAGGTAGCAGGAACTGTTTCTGTTTCTGGTCCTGTGCTTGCTAGAGGTAACTGCTTGCTACGCCTCAATACATCGAGCCTTTCCGATTCTCGCTGCCGTCTTCGACTCTCCTCTCCTTCGACACGATGCTACGCTCCGGCCAGGCCACTCGGGCCGTCACCAAGGCCCTGGCCCAGCGCCAATCATGCCAGTCTCGCTCTCTCACCACTTCTCCCGCCGTCTCGGCCATCACAACAACACGAAAGGTACCCTCTACCGTAAGGAATCAAGCTACCTCGGCTGCTGCCAATTCCGCCGCTGCGTAAGTCTGCTTCTGCGTTGCGAGACGTTGATCCCTCGCCGACATATGGGTGACTCACCGGTCAACACATAAGACGACGACTAACATACGCTTTCCACACAGTGAACCCCGACCGAAACCTAGTCCTTCCTTCAACCCTAGCGATGTCAAGACCAGGCATCATGTGCAGCCTCTGGTCAACCCTCGCCAGGGCGAGATGGACGAATCGTATGCTAAACCCGCTCGACCGTTTGCCCAACTCAGCCAGATGAGAATGACTAACCAATGCTTCGCTATAGCTTTATTGGCAAGACGGGAGGAGAGATATTTCACGAGATGATGCTGAGGCAAGGAGTGAAGCACATCTGTAAGTCACGTACATGCTTGTGGCTTGGGGGGTTGTTCACAACACTAACACGCGAGGCAGTCGGCTACCCTGGCGGCGCTATCTTGCCCGTGTTCGATGCCATTTACAACTCGAAGCACTTTGACTTCATCCTCCCGAAACACGAACAAGGAGCCGGACACATGGCTGAGGGTTACGCGCGAGCTTCTGGCAAGCCGGGTGTCGTTCTGGTTACCTCTGGCCCCGGTGCCACCAATGTCGTGACACCCATGGCGGATGCGCTCGCCGACGGTACCCCTATGGTCGTCTTCACCGGCCAGGTCGTGACGTCAGCAATTGGCAGTGATGCTTTCCAGGAGGCCGATGTCATCGGCATATCGCGGGCTTGTACAAAGTGGAATGTCATGGTGAAGAACATCGCCGAGCTCCCCAGGCGGATCAACGAGGCATTCGAGATCGCCACTAGCGGACGTCCGGGACCAGTGCTCGTGGATCTGCCCAAGGACATCACCGCCGGTATCCTGCGGAGAGCTATCCCGACCGTGTCCACTCTCCCGCCGCTGTCCAGTGCCGCTTCTCGCGCTGCCCTGGAGCTGACCGAGAAACAGCTCGACCTCTCCATTCGCCGCGTCGCCGACCTTGTCAACATCGCCAAGCAACCCGTCATCTATGCCGGCCAGGGTATCATCCAGTCCAAGGGCGGTCCTGAGCTTCTCAAGGAGTTTGCCGACAAGACGTCCATCCCCGTGACCACGACTCTCCAGGGGCTGGGTGCCTTCGATGAGCTTGACGAGAAATCCCTACACATGCTTGGCATGCATGGCTCGGCATATGCCAACTTGGCGATGCAGAACGCGGATCTCATCATCTGCCTTGGCGGGCGCTTTGATGACCGCGTGACGCTGGCCATCAGCAAGTTCGCTCCGGCGGCCAAGGCGGCCGCTGCCGAGGGACGGGGAGGCATCGTGCACTTCGAGATCTTGCCCAAGAACATCAACAAGGTTGTGCAGGCTACCGAGGCCGTCGAGGGTGATGTCGCAACGAATCTCCAACGGCTCCTCCCTCAGGTAGAGATCAGGAGCATGGCCGACCGGAAGCCTTGGTTCGACCAGATCAACTCGTGGAAGAAGAAGTGGCCCCTGAGCGATTTCGAGCGGGCGGAGCGGTCCGGCATGATCAAGCCGCAGACTTTGATCGAGGAGCTCAGCAACCTGACGGCAAACCGGAAGGAGCACACCATAATATCGACGGGTGTGGGCCAACATCAGATGTGGACTGCGCAACATTTCCGCTGGAGGTATCCCCGGACCATGATCACGTCTGGAGGACTCGGAACCATGGGTTACGGCCTTCCCGCAGCCATTGGCGCCAAGGTTGCGCGGCCGGATGCTCTGGTCATCGATATCGACGGCGACGCATCGTTCAACATGACTCTTACGGAGCTGTCGACTGCGGCCCAGTTCAACATTGGCGTCAAGGTCATTGTCTTGAACAACGAGGAGCAGGGAATGGTGACACAATGGCAGAACCTCTTCTACGAGGATCGTTATTCGCACACTCACCAGAAGAACCCGGATTTCATGAAGCTGGCCGATGCTATGGGCGTCCAGCACCGTCGCGTGTCCAAGCCGGACGAGGTTGTCGACGCTCTCAAGTGGCTGATCGACACCGATGGTCCGGCCCTGTTGGAGGTTATCACCGATAAGAAGGTCCCCGTCCTTCCTATGGTGCCTGCCGGATCCGGTCTGCACGAGTTCATCTCGTGGGATGGAGGTATGTGTTCTTCTCGCCCTTGACGTTATGTACTGATTTAGATGCTGACACTTTATTATAGCCAAGGACAAGGCCCGTAGGGAATTGATGAAGAAGCGGACGAGCGGCCTGCACTCTTGATCAACGGCGTCTGGTCTGTTCTGCGTCATTTCCACCCCTATTTGTTTTGGCCGGCATCTAGCATTTATTTCACTCTTTGCTTCACCACTTATACCATGAACTTCGACTTCTGCGGGTCACATACCCGGCTGTCGTTGAAGTGCATGTGCGCATCTATTATGGGGCGGCTCCAAAAGTGTTTTCGCCATGGGCGAGGGATGGGAAAAAAATATGCGCTGAACTTGTGAAAACATGGACTGCGGTGAAGCCTGACGATCACGCCTGACGTGTGAGGGCATCGAAGTTGTCAAATCCGCTTCGGCGGTTGTATATATAACCATAATGAAACATCTGTGCTCTGGCTTGCTTGTTCATGTGCTCCAGTGTCACCAAGTTCACAAATGCCATGTTCGAACCGAGTCGATGGTTACCTATTCCTGATTCTCACTATATTCAACATACACCATACCCAATCCCATACCTACTCGCTATCATTGACCACCAATGGTGCCTCCCACATGCTCGCCAGAACCCGTCAACACCTACGCTTCCTCAACTCCCCCATAATTCCATACCCGCTGCCGAACAGAGACTTACTTCGCATTCGTCTATGATAGTCGGGTGAGCAGATGCCACTTTCTAGAAGACCCGTGGTAGGTAACGGGTGGTACATACAGGACAGTTCGGGCAAGTGCAAGTCTCGCCGCAGCCACATTTGCCGCTCGTGGAGCATCCGCAGTCTTCTCCGGCCATTGTGGGTGGATGTCTTTGTATTTGGATCGGTAAAGTGCTTCACTGGTGATAGTGTTTTAGAATGAGAATATGTGGTATGAAGTTTGCAAGTGAGAGTCTCAGGACAGACGTCTCCATTCCGAGCGACGGTATTTATGAGGCGTGGAGTGATGGAGCGACAATGACGTTGGCCCATCGTCAGCCATACATCAATCATATGACTGATGATCTGATTCATACCACAGACCACGCTGGCTGAAGCTGAGAGACGACTGATACGTACGTTGGTCTGAATAAGGTTCGACGTCGATGCCACTAGCATGGTTCTTTATCTTCCGTCTTGGATCCAATGGCATGTTCTGTTGAGGTCTACCGCATAGTAGGGCCCAAGTTGCAGCAACCGGAGCACTCTCCGCGGCGGTTATCATCCCCCACACTGGGAAGTGACTACTTCCTTACCCTGCTTACCTACTTAATACTTAGCTTCGCGATGGTTTATGACTATACTGTGTAATGCTTCTTACCACAGTAGCTAGCTATCTGTAATGAAAGTACTGTTACGTAGAAGGGAGCTACTCTACCCTACTGTGATATAAAATTCGCCGATTTCGGGGCAATCGGAGCCGAGCGCATAAGTAACGTCATTGAATTCACCCGACGGAAAGCGCGATGGTGCTACATCCAGACTTCCAACGCTCCTTCCATGTGGGGATGCAAGCCAAACCATAGCAAACACACCTCCCCTCCATACGGTAACACCACCTCCCCGCACATTGACTGACCCCTAAACTCGTCCCCCAGACAATGGAGTGAGTGATCCAAGTTGAGCAGATAGCCCAAAAAGTAAGCAGATATCTGCAGTTCAACATCGCCATCGCCATCGCCATCGCAAGCAGCAATCATGGCAGCCGGAACGGTCCCCGTCGCGCGCTCGCTGCAAGACATCTACACCCACGACGCCAGGACGACGCTGGCCCAGGCCAAGCGGTGGGATGACCTCCTCGCCCAGTTCAAGGCCACCTACGGCCACGACGCCGAGTTTGTCTCGCGCTCGCCCGGCCGCGTCAACATCATCGGCGAGCACATCGACTACTCGCTCTACCCCGTCCTGCCCATGGCCATCAACGAGGACGTCATCCTCGCCGTCTCCACGCAAGAGCCGAGCGACGAAGACGACCAGGGCAAGGGCACCTTCAAGATCCAGATCGCCAACCTGCAGAAGGACAAGTTCCCCGCCCACGAGTTCGATATCTCTTACGACGCCGTCGACATCGACGCCACCGTGCACGAGTGGACCAACTACTTCAAGTCCGGCCTGCGCGGCGCCCTCGAGCTCCTGAGGAAGAAGCGGCGCCATGGCAGCAGCGGCGACGGCAACTTCAGGCCCAAGAGCATGCAGATCCTCATGCACGGCACCGTCCCCTCGGGCGGCGGCCTGTCCTCGAGCGCCGCCTTCGTCACCGCCAGCGCCCTGGCCGTCCTCGTCGCCAACGGCGAGGAAGCCGTCGACAAGACGCAGCTCACCGAGCTCGCCATCGTCAGCGAGCGCGCCGTCGGCGTCAACTCGGGCGGCATGGACCAGTCCGCCTCCGTCTTCTCGGAGCGCGGCAGCGCCGTCTACGTCTCCTTCGCGCCCCGCCTGACGGCCAGGCCCGTGCATATCCCCCGGACGCGCCCCGAGCTGACCTTCGTCATCGCCCAGTCCTTCGTCGCGGCCGACAAGCAGGTCACGGGCCCCATCCACTACAACCTCCGCGTGGTCGAGTGCAGTCTGGCCGCCGCCTACCTCAACGCCGTGCTCAACCCGCCCTCGACCCGCCTGCCCGGCGACGCCGCGCCGCTGGGCGTCAGCCTGCACGGCTTCCACGAGACGTACTTCGCCCTGCAGCGCCACGACAACAACCCGTCCTCCGCCGACACGCGCGCGCCCACCCTGCCCGAGGAGCTCGCCGAGCTGGTCCGCCTGACGAAGGCGACGCTCACGAGGGAAGAAGGCTACACGCGCGAGGAGATCGCGGCCGTGCTGGACGTGTCGGTCCCCGAGCTCGAGGCGCGGTTTACCTCCCGCTTCCCCGTGCGCGCGGAGCGGTTCAAGCTGCGCCAGCGCGCGCTGCACGTCTTCTCCGAGGCGCTGCGTGTCACGAAGTTCCTGGAGCTGCTGGAGGAGCCCGGCAAGCGGCCCGGAGCGGACGAAGAAGACACGAGCGAGTACAACGCCCGGCTGGGCGCGCTGCTCAACGAGACGCAGGACTCGTGCCGCGACGCGTACGAGTGCAGCTGCCCCGAGATCGACGAGCTGTGCGCCATCGCGCGGTGGGGGGGGAGCTACGGCAGCCGGCTGACGGGCGCCGGGTGGGGGGGCTGCAGCGTGCACCTCGTGCCGGCCGACAAGGTGAGCGCGGTCAAGGAGGCGTGGGAGAGAGATTACTACTCCAAGCTGGACCTGACGCCGGAGCAGAGGGAGGCCGCGGTCGTGGTCAGCACGCCGGGCAGCGGGAGCGCGGTGTACTTTGTCGCTGACGGATCGTTGGGATGAGAGGTTTGCCACAAAGCTAGGTTTGCAGATTTGGTGCAAAAGAAAATAAAAGGTGGTATATTGTCCTCCCATGCAGCACCTCGATCACAATGATTGTAAACACGTAAAACACGCACGCATATTTGGTAATGGTACATCCAGCCAAACGCCACGTAACCAGCCCCAATGCCTGCCTAGACCATGATCCTCCTCAAGCCCTCCGTCCCGCCCAGCACGCGGCGTCCCGTGACGGCGCACCTGCCCTCGCCGCTCTCCCACCGGCCGGCCCTGTCCTTCATAAATTCCTCCTGCCGCGGGTGCTGACCCGCGACCCACCTGTGGATGCAGGTGTAGCAGTACACGAGCCCGGTCTGACACGCCGTGGCCGTGACGATGGCGCCGCCGCAGATGGGACACAGCCGCGAGTCCTCCGGCGCCGCGACCGTCAGGATCGGCAGCAGCGACGGCGTGGCGACGGGTGCCCTCTCCGCCAGGGTGGCGTCGTCGTCGTCGTCATCTTTCTTCTCCTCCTTCTCCCCTGTCTGCTCCCCCTCCTCCTCCTCTTTCCTCCTCTCCTTCTTCACCTCCTCCTCCAACCCACCCACGACAGGCGGCGGCAGGTCCAATCCCTCGGCGGCCCTCCGCGTCAGTTGCTTCGCAAAGTCGCTCGCGTACCACCACTCGAGGAACTTGAGCGCGAAGATGCTAGTGGGCAAGAGCACCGACAGCGCGCCCAGCGCCCTCGCGCTCAGATTCCGGGGACTGAACACGCTCCCCGGCCTCTGCCCCGCGCCTGTCCCCTTGTTCAGCGCCGCCTCGACGGCAGCGTAGTCCGCCCCGCCCATCCTCCGCACCCGCGCGCCCGCCAGCCACAGCAAGGGTGAGTGGTAGCTCGACCGGCCGAACAGGTAGGCGAGGTTGAACGCCAGGAAGGACAGGTAGTACAGCGCGTTGGCGGCCGGGTACCCCCTCCGCAGCAGCAGGCGGTAGTAGAACGCCAGCCTCGCGCGTATCCCCGCTCCCGCGGGGGGAGGGGCGGTGTAATTCCGCCCCAGCACCGCGGCGCGCTGGGCCTCGACCTCGAAGGCCTCGTCGAGCTTGCGCTTGAGGTAGGGCGCGCCGACGAGCACGGCGAGGTTGCGCCAGACGTCGCCTTTTGTGAGACTTGTGGCCTCGCGGGCTGCGTCGGGGGCGGCGAGTCCCGCGCGGGGAGTGTCGCGGACGGGGCAGCGCTCGCGGCGGAGGCCGTAGAAGTGCTCGGTGAAGCTGCCGCCGCGGGTGAGCAGGTAGTGGCGCTCGACGGCGAGGAGGGCGAGGGCGTAGAGCTCGTCGAAGCGGTTGAGGATTCGCAAGAGGTGGCGCGGGTGCCGCTGGGCGAGGACGGTGAGCAGGTAGCGCAGCGTCGGGGGCAGGAGGGCCGACAGCTGGGCTTCCGAGAGGAGCTCGAAGAGGGACGGCTTGGCCGGGTCGAAGGTCGAGTGCCTGAGGGAGGTTATGAACTCCATCTTGCTCTGTCTTGCCTGTGTCTCCCTCTGTGTCCTTCTTTATTTCTTGTTCCTGTTTCTTTGGCTGACGGTTGCTTTTGTCGATTGCACTACATCGGATGGCAGAAGTATGTATAGAATGGCGAAGGATTGCACGGTAGTTGACTGTGAAGAATGATTGCCGGTGTGGTGGTCGCCAAGGTATGATGGATGACAGGTGAAAGTTGCCGAGGTAAATCTGGGGATAAAGCTTAGGGGCTAGGTAGGTACCCCAGTAAAATATACTAGTACTGTAACTCCAGCCCGCTGCGGTTACGGCGATCGCTGGGACTTACACCAGAAACTCCGCTTTCAGTGCCGTTTTCTCGACACATGCTGCGAGAAAGACGTCGATATGCGTCTCATCTTCTGTAACTAAGTTCATGGCCATCAGAACCAGGAATTTTTCACACATCCATTTGTGTAGTACGGCCGAGTAAACATTCAGACGCTGACCATTAGGCGTTGCCTAGCATGCCTGAACGAACGACGTACAACGCCGTTACCATCTTCCCAACATCCAAGATGTAGTATATACCGCCCCTTGCGTCCTCACACATCGTGGTGCAAATCGTAACCCTACACCAGAATGCCAGGATAATGTCCGAGCAAAAGCAAGCAAGAAGGACGCCGCAAATCCAGCAGTCACAAGAAAGTGATATCATACGACCTTACTCCCTCCTTCGCCTCTCCTCTAGTGGAAAAACACGTAGAAACTTCCAGGCGTTCGCGAAGGCCGAAGAGGAGAGGCCCGGCAAAGCAGGCAGTTCGTGGATTGCCGAGTATCCCGCCCCAGCTCATCGTGCTTCTCCTTGTCCACTCGCCACGGCCGATACAGGCGCGTCCATTCCCTTCGGATCCAAGGCGCGCCACCGGGAGCAAGATAACGAAGGGGCGGCCAGTGTCTGGTTGTCTCCGCATGTTTCATCATAGGTCGTGTTCTTCCAGCGGTTACGTCTCCTGTACGGAACAATAGAGAAAACCAGGCTATATCAACCGTCAATCTCCAATCTCAATGTACTCGATGTCCACGGGCAGATAGACGTCCACCTCCCCGTCGTCGACCGGCCCGTCGTCGTCCGTGTCGTCGGCATCGTACGCGTGCTCGTGGTCCAGCTCGAACTCCTGCTCGTACCCGTCCACGATGGGGAGGAAGTCGTTCAGCTCGACCTGGTCGTCGTCGCTCTGCGGCTCGCGGTCCGATATCTTCCAGAACGCCGTCGGTCCGCAGGGGCCGTGCTGGTCGTAGTCCCTGTTTTCAAGGGTCAGTTTCATGCGGTCACGCATCAATTACAACATGATACCTAGTGCAGTAGCGGATAGCGTGGGCATGGGTGGAAGGGGAGAGGATATCACGTACTTCTCAAACCAATTCCCGACAACCCCCCGCGCCGACCGCCGGCCACCGATCTGGATCCCTTCGCTCTTCCACCTTTCCTGCCCGCTGAAGATCGAGTAGGTCGTCCACCTCACCTCCCCCTGGGGAGTCATCCTCGCGGTACCTTTGATACCTTCAGAGTCAGCAGGGGAGCACATACCACACAGACACAAAGACTTCGCCACAAAGCCGAATCCTACCTCTCAGATCCGAGTCCGCGTTGTCGTCCCAGCTCGAGTCCAGGCTCCTCGAGAACCCCCTGAAGTGCACCACGGGCCCGTCTCCGTCCTCGCCTCCCTCCTCCGGATCCGTGATGGCCGTGACGTGGATCTTCATCAGGATCAGCCTCGTGGCCTCGGTCGTGTCCAGCGCCGGCCGCGGCACGTTGTCCGGAATCTCGTCCCCCAAGGGGAAGTTGTACGAGAAGAAGTCGTTGTAGTCGAGGAAGCAGACGACGCGCAGCCACGTGCCCGAGACGTCGTACGGGTCCCGCCTCTCCAGCTCGCTTTGTTGTTCCTCCCGCTCCGCGGCCGGCGGCCAGGGTATGTAGCTCCCCTCCCACGGCCCCGCGAACGGCCTGTCCCAGAAGTGGGCGAAGATGGAGAAGCTGTCGAGGCTCTTGTTCTTGATGTTGCTGCGCAGCACGAGCAGGATGGCCTCGACCTTCTCCCAGTCCACCCGAAGGCTGCCGTCGCCCATGAAGGGCCCCCAGCGCGTGTCCTGCGTGTACTCGCGCAGGTCGTACACCTTGCTGCAGGCGAAGGGGTACATGCGCGAGGAGCGCGTGCGGCCGTGCTTGAGCAGCGGCATGCCGTACAGGCAGTGCAGGTGGGCGCTCATCTGGTGCTCGGGCCGGGGCGGGTCCGAGAAGTTCTTGGTCTCGCCGCGGGCGCGCTCGAAGATGAAGGAGCGCGAGAGGAAGGCGGACCGGCTGGTCTCGTCGGCGAAGAAGTCGGCGAGGAGGTCCGCGTTGCGGGACGCGGCGGACGTGACGGAGCGGGTGGGGCGCTCGACGGAGCGGGCGGAGCGGGAGAGGAGGCGGGTTGTGGTGTCGTAGACGAAGGCCAGCTCGGACTTCTGTTGAGAAGACAAAACACCCAAGGTTATCAAGTCAGAACTCAATGTCTGTTGTGAAGTCCACATTGCATTTCTCATTGCGCTGCTGGCTGCGTACCTTGTCGAGTCCCCTGCTCGTGCATATCGCCCGCAGCCGGACGTAGTCCTTGATCTCCTTCTCCCAGTCGAGGTCGGCTGAGGGTGGATCGTCCTGAGCGGCGACGTCAGTGGCCGGTGCCAAAGTGCAGATTTTACACCACACGTCAGGCACCACCAGGCACAGGGCACAGGGCACAGGGCTCAGGGCTCACCAGCTTCCGGTAGTACAGCTCGCGGAACAGGGCCCGGTTGCCGTCAATGAAGGTCAGCAGGTGCCGGCATGCCTGCCGCACGTACACCGTGTCTTCGGGCTCTACATGGCTGAGGATGTTGTGGAGTATCTCGGGTGGTAGATGCGTCAGGTGTACCATGGTGACGGTGTCTATTATTCCGTGTCACTTGGGTCTTATCGGACGATATCCAGTACCACAGTTATTCCCCCCTGGTCGGCGAGTGATAAAGGACCCTTGAGACACTGAGAGGCAGAGGTGGAAGCACGCTGGTTCTGTTAATATCCTGGCAAGTTGTATGTAAATTGAACAGGTCTGAAAGTGCAATTCTGAGGTGAGGCCGTCGGTCGGTAAAGGGGTATCTGTCTAACTACATATCGAGAGGGAGTATGTGTTGTGCGATCCGAGAGGATGCGAGGGGGGGGATGACACGACAGCTGACGGCGAGCTCGACATCGGACTTAAAGCGGTGCAAAGCATCCCAAAGCCGTGGCTGCCACTTGCTGCCCAACACGCCCGTGGCGGGTCCCTCGGATGCGGGGTTCCAGTTCGGGAAGCCATCGCCAAAGTCCGGGCGGGGGAAGGAGCAAGCAGAGTAACAGACCCACTGTTTAAGCGTGCCCCTCTTTCTGCGAGACACAACCGTTCGTTAACAGTGGGGAGATCCATTGCGGCGCGGGGGACTGCTTAGTCAGTGTTGCCCCCTGGTAGGAGGACGGAATCTCCACGGAAGATATCTCATGATATTACACAATGCACTGCTTTTTATCCCCAAACTAAGGCAAGTCTTCAACCTATATCTACCTACCTCACCTTAAGGTAAGGTATGTACATTAAGGAACGATCTGCCACGGAGGTACAGCCAGGGAACACTATGTCTTTCACATGTAATGGGGTACGCGAATGAGGCAGAGCTGTCTTATCCAGTATCGACTGACGAAACATAACCGCCCCCCACGCTATCTTCAACGGCTCGCGCCTTTCCTCGCTGATCTGTCTGATGCTAAATGTGTCCCGTCCCGGGAAAAAAAGGGTCAAGGCGGTTGATTACTATTTTAGATAGTAGACTGGCTGATTTTGGTGAAGTACTGTATAATGAAATATTTTGCCATTTCTGGCCATCTGACGTGTCGACTTTCTGGACTGATACGAGATATGCAATCAAAGGTGACGAGGCTTGATTGCCGCTGACGTGAAGGCTGGAGTGCTTAATTTCCACATAGAGACCACGAGCCTCGACTCGGGCCTCGTATCTGAAATCCATGAGCGGACATGTTCTACGTTGCGAGATGCCCCGACTGACGCAAAGAGACGGAGAGACGCCGGTCTACCACCGTCCAAACGCCGTCTAGTGCGGCTCCTCGCGATACTACCGACAGTAAAACTCGTAGTGAAAGAGCAGCATCGCAGTCCGCACCGGGACTTATTATTGGGGTATAACGCTACACCGCAAGCAAAGTCCATGTCCTGTCCTGTCTATGGGCTCGTCAAGGAAGTGGAAGAAAACAATCATCTGCCACAGCCCCGTCTAAAGCCTCCAGAACAACCCAACCATCTTTTGGCTACTTCCCATCATCATCTTACCAAAATGCATACATATCGAACCATCTCTTCTCGCTCTCGCTCTCCTGAGCCCCGTCCCGCCCTTTCATATAGGAGTCAAACATAAGAGAAAGACATTTGTGTGGATCAAGTAATTCCTCCCAGCCCAGTACGCCTCTTGCCATCTTGTGGACCCCCTTGGGTGTTCCATACCTCCGCAAGCCGCTACCCTCCCCCCCCGAATAACAGCAGAACAGCAGCAACAGCAAATCCAAAAAAAACAATACAGCCCCCCCATTACGCACCCCCAGTATTCAAATTGACACAATTCTGTATGAGCGTGGCCCCCTCCTGCAGCAGCTCCCACCGCGTCTCCTCAAACGTATCCTTGAGGATCATCATCAGCGCCGTGTTCTGGTTGATCCCCTTCATGAGCTTCAGCTCGTCCGGGCTCGACACCTGGCTGTACTTGAGCAGGTACGCCCGCATCTGCCGCATCATCTCCTGCTGCGTCGTCGGCACGGGAACCTGCGGACACGGGCCCTCGAGCGCGTACCCGTAGCTCCACACCACGAGCGCCGCGAAGTACAGCACCCAGGGGCGGTTGAGCAGCACGTCGTCGCGCGCCGAGTACGGCTCCGGCGAGGGGGTGTAGCCCGCCGGCGGCGACATCGACATGCGCGCGTCGTCCGGGCAGAGCACCGACGCGAGGAACTTGAGCGCGTAGCACGTCGCGTCCCGCGCCTTGGCCGACGGCGCCCAGATGTCCTTCATCCGCCGCTGCGCGCTGTTCAGGTCCTGCTGCCCGATGGCCCGGCCCAGGAGCCGCTTGGCCCGCGCAAAGATCTGGCAGTCCACTATGTCGACGTGCATCGCCATGTGCGCCAGGTGGTGCAGCACCGTGCGGCTCTCAAAGACCACGTTGGCCTCGTTCCGCCGCGCGTCGTCGTTGTAGTACGGGTCAGACAGGGACAGGGACTTGTCGAAGTCGCTCTTCCACGAGTCGAAGGCTCTTGTCAAGGTGCCCCGCCACTTGTCGCGCCCGCCCAGATTGACGCCGCTTAGCGAGTTGACCTGGAGATCTCGCTGGTTCATGTGCCAGCTGACGCTCAGAAGCCCGGCCATCAAGATGGTCCGGCCAAACGAGTTCGTCTGCACTTCCTGGCTGCTCAGCGTCCGCTTCAGCCCCTCGAGGAACGAGATCGGCTTGTTGCCGCTCGACATGATATGGGCCTCGATCCGTCCAACCTCGGCCCCGCTGGTGGCCTTCCACAGCTTCTCGTCGCACGGAAGGGGAAGTCGCATCTCGTGGGCCACCATGACGGTCGAGTGGCCGAACATGGTGGCGTGGATCGAATCGATCACGAATGCAGCAAAGGCTGCGCGGCGGGTCGACTCGTTCGTTATCCAGTGATTCCACCACTCGTCTGGGGTATGCGCGGCCCCGGACGTGGACGAATGTCTCGACCCATTCTGCTTCTCGGGGTCTCGCGGGTTGGGCGGCGAATCCAGAGCCGACTTGCCGATAAGTGCACGGCCCCGGCGCATGAGGGTGATGGTGGTTGCGTGGTGTATGTGTGCGCGCTCATGGAGCTCTCGTGTCGAGTACATCTTCTCGTACAGCTCGAGCAGCAAGAGTGTCTGGAACACGTAGAGCTTCGCTGGTGGCCTGCAGCTGCTGTCCTGGAACATCTCCCAGCGGAGATGCCACGCGAGAAAGTTGGACAGCTTTGCCCCGGCCTTTGTCATCTTCTGACCGTGGCTCTTGTCCAGACAAGCCGCGCCAATGGTCATCATGGCGATCAGGAGGAGATTCGGCGTCTTATCCGGCTGGAACGTCGGCTTGTGCAGGATAGGCATCTGATCGCTGAAGTGGAACCAGTATGACCCGATGTACATCTGCATCATCCGCCGACTGAGCATGTGGCTGTCCTCGTTCCGGTCGCCGTCGATGATGCCGTCTCGCTGTCGCTTAACGGGCGCATGCCCATTCTCGTGGAATCTCTCCTTGATGAATTCGAAGATCTCGTCGCTCTTGTCGTTGGAGATGATCGACTCGGGAAGGTTCTGATCGAGAAGGTTGGTCACGGACATGACCTGCTGTGGTGGTACAGAAGGAGGGTAGTATCCGGTGGCGTGCTCCGTGCCGTAGTACGGAACAGCGTACTGGTTGAACTCGCCGTAAGAGCTAGGACAGTTGTCAGTCGAGTTCCTCCTCAGATTTATTTGCATCGTGCCGCGTTGTACTTACTTGTAGCTCTGCATCTGCGCCCCAATCATAGGAGAACCCTCGCCGGGTTGACCGTTGTTATTGAACAGAAACGCCATGAAGTCTTCTGGCATGCCCACATAGGGCGACTTGTTCAGTATACTGTCGGCCGGGCCGAAGATGGGAATGGTCGTTGGCATGCTCATCTGATCGAGGAGCATCATGTCACTAGAGGTAGACTGCTGCTGCTGGTTCTGCTCAGAGTACTCTGACGAGGCAGGCGGAGCATACGCCTGCTGAGACTCGCGCGGAACAGGTGCCGAGGTCGTGGAGAAGTCAGACGGAGGCAAAGTGAAAGGGGTGAAGTTTGAGGGCGGCACATATTGCGCCATCCCCGTAGAGGACTGCGGAGTGTTGTGCGTTTGGCTATGGTAACCGGGTTGGGTGGACATGGGCGACATATATGGGCCAACATTAGTCTGAACAGACGGCCGTTGTGGCCCTACAGGAGAATGATGGGGCGCTCGTTGACCAGGCCCATTGTGGTAGCTCCCTTCATGGTGCAGATAGTCGACTCCGTTGGGGTGGTGGCCGTTCGGGTAGCCGGTGGGTGGAGTGTTGGTCATTGGCGTGTACGGGCTCCCGACCGCGTCTTTGGGAGAATGGTAGGGCAGACCCATGGGATGGTTGTACTTGCCGTATGCCGTGTTGGGCCGGTTGGCTTCCGGAGATATCGAACCCGCATGCGGGAAAGACTGTCGCCCATCCACAAGCGGAGAGGCTTGCCCCATAAAGGACGACGGCAGCGAATCTTTACGATTCAGTGCGGACCCCTTAGCCGTGTGCCGGTCTTTATGCCGATTGCACAGGTCTAGTCGGACAAAGGTGCGGGTGCAGTCCCCCCAGTCGCACCTGTAGACTTGCTTTGGGTTGTGGTTGAGTTGATGACGATACCTATTTGATGGTGGTTAATAAGGGGAGCGGCTTAACATCATGCCTTAAGGGGGGAGGGAAGCGCCGTACAGGTGTTCTGCTCTCGAATAGCTCTTGCCACAACCTTTCTCCGGGCACTCGAACTTCTTATCGAGGCCCTTGCGGCTCCTTCGACGTTTGCGAGCCGGGCCACCGTCCGAGTTGGACGAGTTCGCGTGGTTACCGTCGGCGTCGCCATCCATGGCATGGTCGAGCTCGTATCCGTCGGCATCCTTGGTCTCGGACCGATTCCGCACCCGTCCTCTGTCCAGTTCGTCCTCCAGCTTGACTTGGTGCGGGGGCGTCGGTTCTTGCTTCAGAGCCGACTGCATGGCTGGATTCGCCCGGCGGACCGGTATCACAGAGTTTATATCACTTCTCTGAGTCGTCACAATGGATAACATGTTCCACAGGAATTGGGGAATGCGTGGGCACCGTTGCGCTTATCGTTCGGCACGGTGCCAACGATTTGTCCGTGGCGTGCGATTTCGGTGTCGCACAAGCGGCAACACGCCTCGACCACCAAGTGGCGGAAAGATTGCTGCGCGGAATCAACGCCCCCAACCGAGACTCGAGGGCTGTCGGGACCGTTACACAGAGAGATCAAGGGCAATGGCCTAGTGGTGTTGAAGCGCGACGATAATAGGCGAATATTTTGCACAAACTGTAGCAGCAGCACTGCAAGAGGTTGCGCTTCGATTACAGCCGCGCCAAAGCGGGCGATGCGGATGACTGGCCCTCCAATCTCTCCCAAGCGATTTGGAAGCGGGTGCTACGATGACATTATCTGAATGCTTGTCGGTGGCTCTCGTCGTTGACGGTAGAGCACAGGAAACAGACGACACCGGAGGTGCCCGAGATATGCAGACAAGAGCGCCGCGAGGAGGTGGCCGGTCTATTTTGCCTGTTGCTTTTCGGATTCTCTTTTTTTATTTTATTTTATTCCTACAACAAAATATGATCAGCAAGAGGAGCCTGGGACACTTATGGTGCCGCCCGTTGCGGTAAAATGAGTGCAGCCGAACCAGGCATGCAGGCATTGGAAGATGCAGGAGAGGGGGCGGGCAGGACTGGCAGGGTCTTGCAGAAGGGGGGTGTGGTTCGAGAGACATCAGCTCGGTGGACCAAGCGCGATGTATGTGGTTGGATGCAAGGAGAAGAACGAGGGATAAAAATGCTTGTTGGTTTCTCCTCTGTCGGTGTCTGTCTCGCTCAAATGGAAAACCGAGGACGTAGCTAGGTAGAGCTCGTATGACATGTCGCTAAGGAAGGGGAGTTTCTGCAACGACAGTCCGGTTTCTCGCAGTCGCCTTGACAAGCTAGTTGCGGCTTCTCCATCCCAGACTTGAGTGCGACGGGAAATCTCCCGGAAGTACTTCGCAGTGCGCTAGGGCAGCATGGAGTGTGTGCAATGCGGGAGAAGATCAGGAGCCTCATGGTCCCGACGACAAGGGCAAACTGATGCCATTCGTGTGTAAAGATGGTGCGTGTACGAGGGAAACTCGGAAATGTGTAGTGCACCTTCGCACAAGCGTGCACAAGCTTGAAGAGAGCCCGGGAAAGCCAGAAGCAGTGTTGAGCAAAAGACGTAGGAAGACAGACGAGACCGGATCGACCAAAACATGAGACAAAAACAGAGCACTGTCACATACCTCACAGAGATGGCTGGCAGCACGGGAACTGTCTTATACTTATGATGATTATGCCGGATCGAGATATTCGGCACTGGGTAGATGAGAATGTTGGTTGTGCTTTGAGCGCTTGCACCGTGAGTTGCAAACGCGTGTCGTGTCGAACGTGGGAGGACGGGAGTCTTAAGGTATAATGGATAATGGTGCAGAATCGCGGGAACTGCTCAGTGGAGTTTTCCGTTGTCTTCCGGTCCCGTCAAGATCGCAGAGTTGTTGCTCGTGTGTTGTTGTAGATGGCTTGTGTAAGAGAAAGAACATGCGTGTCCAGGTATCGCAGGCTGTCCCAGGTTCGTCTGTACTTCCTCTGTCCGATGTTGGATCTTGAAGGAGCCTCTTTTTTTTCTGTGACCAACCCACGCTTTGGATCGTTGATTTCTGGGGAAGTGGGAGGAACTCGAGAATCAGAATTGCGCGGGCGGACAGTGTGGGGGTCTTAAGAAGCACCCTCCTTCCATTCTCACGCCCGCTCGTCTCCCACTGTCGCCCACTGTCTCCCCAAGATTTGCCCCCCCGGGAGGGTAGCAGGCTAGAGAAGGCTAGTACCTTGTCACTGCCCTATCCGGCCTAGTGCTCGTAGTTAAAAGGTTTGGGCCGTTCAAGACCCTGGTTCGACGATGCAGTGGGGAGGACCACCACTGACCAGCCAGGCCACCTCCTCACTTTGCCGCTAGCCTGGCTTAGCAGCTCGCTAAGGTCACTGGGGTCACTGGGATCAATGTGGCTTGATTTGAGCGTGATCCTCTTCATGTGTCGACTGTCGAGTCCTGCCAGCAACCCGTTACAAATACCTCGTAGGTGGTGACGTCTGATGGTGAATGCATTAGCTTCGAGGCCTGAGAGAAAGGGCAAACAGGAAAAAAGAGTGCATCCCTATTGCGAGAGTATCTCTGCCCTGTATGTTCTAGTACGGTAACGGTTACGTACGAATGCCGTACTAGTTAAACTGCTAAATGAGGTCCGGTCCGGGCTACCTAAAGTCGTTAATCAACAATTACCGTGTGAGAGAGAATCCCGTCCTTGAACCGCGTTCGGATGTCGGTGGTCACCGGTAGATGCTGCAGCTGCCCACACAGCTTCGGTCCGTCGAGCTCAAACCGATGTTTCCATGGTAGGCCCGAAGATCGTCGAAGGGCGTCAGGTTCTCCATCGAGGCAATGCCATGTCCTACCGAGTAGAGGCTCAAACCAGAGTTGGGGGTCATGTCCACTGGGGCGATCCGGGTGGTGCTGTCATTGCTGTGTTGACCCACGCACACCTGCGTTGCCTCATAAAGCCACCTACCTTACACTTGACTCTAGTTAGTGATCGGAGGTGGCCGACACGGAGACTCTGCGTGTACTAAGACGCCGCACAATTCTCATTCAGAGTACGCCGTACCTCGGCGAGGCCCAGCGAACCTTCTTGTGCGATTTATTCAGCGCTCGTGAGTTACACACAAGAGAGCTGTAAACCAGGCGGTCATTCATGCCCCTGGTGGTTCTGCCCGTCGATGTTTGTCGTGCTCAGCTGGCCACGAAACTCGTTGTGAGGAGCGAGGCAAAGCTGACCATCTAACTTTAACGGGATAGCTTTCGTCTCTGCCACATAGCTTTCCAGCTTCGGCTTCGGCTTGCAGCTCCGCGCGTCGAGGTGAGAAGAGCTGGTAAAAGATGGGAGCTAAAACTCGTTATCCCCCTAGTCTAAGCTGCCTTGGGTAGCTGGAGAACAATGTCCACCCCCGCCATTCCAGCAAGGACAGGGCCGCGAGCTGGTACGCGCTAGGCTGTTGAGGGGGGGGAGGGGGGTCGAAACCTGCCGCCTTGCCTGAGGATTTCCGTGGAGCACCGACTGAGGGCTGGAATGATTGGCAGTGACAGCATCTTGTATATTTTGTTGCAAACTTGGTCGTTGAACATGTGGACGCAATCACGAGCGTCACCCCTTCATCACTGGCGGCGCGAGGATCGATATACAGAACTGGGGCTTGGGAGATACTCGAGGCTTGTCTGCAACTGTCTGAGCATCCTGAAGCCAGGTCTCTTGTGCGAGAAGATGCAAGGTGACCAGTACAGTACCCCTACCCAAGGCCGTGATATCGCCAGCCTCGATGCTGCGCACAGCACCAATGACCGGTCCAGGACTGGCCCAGAGCTTCACGGCCGGCCTCGGCTACCAGGTATAACCTGGCAACGTTGAGGTGCGTAGCAAGTAGCCTTGCGTGTACCTAGCTACCTTAGTACGTGACCCTAGTTCCGACACGGCAAGCAGATACGTAATTCGATGCGTCTGGCGCCCAGTCCCAAGGAGCCGGCGTTGTGATTGCGCTTCCCAGCAGACCGGCACGCGACCTTCTGCCGTTCCTTGCCTTCACGTAGTCGACTCGTGGACGGCGCAGTTCTTTGGACTCAATATCAAGCACGTAACTGGCCAACGTGCTTTGGTTGGACCAAGAACAAATGTCCAGGATTTAGGCGCACTTGCACACGATATCAGATCCCCTCAGCGGCATCCTTACCACCAGAGACAATACCCAGTCAGCCAGTGGACTCCTCATGAGACTGGTAGAGCATGCGAAGACCCGGTCTGCTCGCCGATCGTGGCATCGACTGCCCTAAAACGAACCGCTTCGACGGCCACGTTACAATATTAAAGCGAGAAAGCGATGTTGTGACCGCCGAATCCGGCTGGCGCATGCGGTTTTTGTTCCGAGAAAACCGCCCCAGGCTGAGTCAATGGCTAAAACGAGAGTGAGGCGCGTGTTCAGCGTCAAGGCAGCTGCTGTGCTGTCGGGCATGACGCTTTGACGCTACGTGGGCACGACACCATATTCGATGATATCTTATCTTCGCTTCTTGAAGCCTCGAGGTGATTTATGCTTAAGATTTTACCCTTCTAGTGGTCGACCGATGTTATGTGAAGAAGCTCACCATGCTAAGAAGTAGTAGGGGTCCTCACATGCAAGCTCACGTGCAAGGTGACTGACGCCGCCGGTGTCGGCCCCACAAAGTTTTCGTCACGTCCTCAACAAACTTGATCAGCCCCGCCCTCGTTTTCAACCTTTTCAATCAAGCAACATGCGAATTGACTCGCGTCCCTCAATTTGAACGTCAATTGCTATAACCATGCGCTCTACCCTCAATTGGCTCCATCAATTCCATCGAGCTTGAAATCGCAACGAACTAACAAACGCAACGATCGCGACGAGCGCCGAGAACAAATACTCCAACATGGCTGAAAAGAAGACGGACGCCCCGGCAACCAATATGCTCTGGGGTGGCAGGTTTACAGGTTCGGTTATCCCCGGACACAAGCTTCAGATCTAGTATACTGACCTTGCGATACCTAGGTGGGATTGATCCGCTCATGCACAAGTACAATGCCTCTATCGGATACGATAAGGCTCTCTACAGAGAGGATATTCTTGGATCGATCGCTTTCGCTAGGGCTAACTCGAAGGTTGGTATTATTACTGGAGACGAATTCAAGATGATCGAGCGTGGTCTGCTTAAAGTGATGGAAGAATGGAAGCAGGGAACCTTCGCTATTATGCCAAATGACGAAGATGTAAGATGCTAGTCTACACTACTTAACCTCCTAAGGCTAATATAATAAATCAGATTCACACTGCAAACGAGCGTCGATTAGGAGAGATTATCGGAAAGGATACCGCTGGCAAGCTGCATACAGGTCGCAGCCGCAACGAGCAGGTCGTCTGTGATATGCGCATGTGGCTACGTGACCGCATCCGTGAAATCGACAGCCAACTTGTTGCTTTCCTTCAAGTCCTTACCAAACGTGCCGAGGCTGAAATGTAAGCTTAGTACTGCATCCGGACAAAGCCCCTTACTGAGTAACATCCCTAGCGACTACCTCATGCCCGGCTACACCCACTTACAACGCGCGCAGCCAGTTCGCTGGGGTCAGTGGATAATGTCACATGCTGCTTCGTTCAAGCAGGATCTCGAGCGATTGCGCCAGGTCTTCGAAAGGGTCAACCTTAGCCCACTTGGTTGTGGCGCATTAGCTGGCAATGTGTTTGGCATCGATCGAGACGCAATAGCTGCGGAACTTGGTTTTAGCGGAATCACTCTGAACTCCATGAACACTTCAGGCGACCGTGACTTTATTATCGAGTTCCTGACCTGGAACTCGATGTTCACCAGCCATATCAGCAGGTGGGCTGAAGATCTCATATTATACTCCACTTCCGAGTTTGGGTTTTGTCGTTTGGCAGATCTTTATAGTACCGGCAGCAGGTTCGTTATATCTATCGCGACTCCCAGACAATCCCACAAGACTCTAATCCACGTCCAGTTTAATGCCGAATAAGAAGAACGCCGACAGTTTGGAACTCTTGCGCGGCAAGTCAGGCCGTGCTTTCGGTCAAATGGCTGGGCTGATGATGGTGAGTTCGAATACAGACATATCAGCTCATGAGTGATCAGGAGCGGATCAAGAGCAGCCACTAACAGATACCTGACAGAGCGTGAAAGGCTTGCCAACTTGCTACAACAAGGACCTTCAGGAGGGATGGGAACCCATGTTGGACTCGGTTCAAACTGTTTCGGACAGTCTAGGCATCGCCATCGGGGTTATCACTACCTTAACCGTGCGGCCTGAGCGGATGTTAGCTGCCCTAGATAAGACGATGCTTGCTACTGATGTCGCGGAGTGGCTGGTGCGAAACGGATGTCCTTTTAGGGAAGCTCATCACATTTCCGGACGCATTGTTGCATTATCGGAAAATACGGAAACCCCGATGGATAAGCTAACCCTGGAGCAACTGCAAGCTATTGATTCTCGATTTACAGCGGATATTGTAAAGGCCTTCGAATATGAGTCGAGTGTTGAGGCGAAATCGGCCAGGGGCGGTACTAGTCGATCAGCTGTGCTGCAGCAGATTCAAGAACTCCGTGCTATCTTAGATTAGAGGTCTGATGGCCTGGTGCAGAATAAGGGTAGAATAAGGGAATTTGGGACGGACATTAGAATTGCGCTTCATTCTGTGGAAAGAGATATGTTTTGAGAGGCTAGACAGATCAAAGACAAGAACACGACAAGATACCTGCTTCAAGAAACTCGAACAAAACATCTGCAGACGAACTGGACATAAGGGGAGATGTTCGAGGTGAAGATGCCTTCGTCTATAGCTGAAAGGCATCTTTAATTCGAATCATCCACGGAATCATCCAATGTATGCTTCTCCTCAAATCTCATTAAGAGATCCCCCGCAGATTCTCATCGTCTAGGATGTCCTCCAGAGGTTCATCGTCTGAGAAATCCTCCCAAATCTCCTCGTCGTCGTCCAAGAACTCATCGATGCCACTTTGTCTGATCTCGTTATCGTCGGCTTTGCTTAGGGCAATAGTAGGGGTTGCCTTTTCGAGAAGGCTAAGCAACTGCCCAACGTCCAATTCCCATCCCTTCGCGCCACGATCAGCTGAGGAGAAGTGGAAATCAATTTTCCCAGGAAGAGGCATGCTGAAGGCCCTCAACAAGTATGCCTTGACTAATCGAATGGTCATTGTCACATCAACCCCGGCGTCGTGGGCATTTAAGGTCAGCCTCCGATCCTCAGGGAACAAGGTCCCGTAGAGCTTCGAGAGTTGCAAGGACAGCACTCTTGCGTCAAGTTTCATTTGACTCCGGATAGTATGATACCATCCCAGTGGCCGATCGCTAAATTTCCATTCAGAAACCAGCAGATCTTCGGCGCCCGCAGTCTTGAGAATGTAACTCAAGCATCGAATATCGATTTGAGTCCTTGCCCAAGTAATGCAGACTTCCACGGGCCCATGTTCCTAGGGAGGAGAAGGCAAGTTAGATGAGTAAAAAGCAAATAAAAGAAGGTGATAGAGAAGGCGAGTGTTGCACTTACGTTGATATGCTTCTGCATAAGGTCTGCAATTGCATGACACGTCAGACCTATCATTCTGTCTTCCTCACGGCCAGGCTGAAACCTTTGAATCACCCCAACAGAGGCGAACGGGCCGCGAGCTTGGTGGAATTTCGAAAGGCTGATCTTTTGCCGGAGTTCCCCAACTGTCATCTCATGATCTATGACCGTAGGGGGGCCAACCTGTCGCTCAAAAGCATCGAATATAGCTACCTGAAGGGGTAGTGGCCCATCGTCTGAGTAGATACACTCGAAATCAATAATGAATGTGTTGTGAGGGTGCTCGAAAAACGTTGTGAGGGTTTTAGCGCAACCTTTGAGGAGAGGAAATCGAAAATTCTGCGATAAAATTGATCTGGTAGCACGATCCGACTCTTTCTTTGAATGAAGAGAGTCAACCTTCTTGTATCCTTCACACTCTCTTAGATGTTCATCCTCATATCTCCGAGAGAAACGACGGAGACAGATTGGACAAAGCTGCTTTGGACAGTTATGAGGCCCGTTGCGCTCAACTATACAGGAGCAGTTAGAACAAACCATCTTTGTGCATTTTGCCCAATGTGCCGCAATTGTGTCAACTTTGAGGGCGTGCCTGCAGCCTGGACAGATCCGAGTATCGCATTCAGCTTCGTGCTGAGAAATCTCCTTATATTGTCCAGTCTTGCGGCAGTAGTTGCAACGCGCTGGCTGTGCTTCAAGGCATGCAACCTTATGCTCATCCCTCATCGATGTTAGATAGTGCTTGCTACATCGGGAGCATATCCAGTACTCGCAGTTCTGCAGATGCTGATCTCTCTCAGACTTCAACATGCTCATGTAGCAGCGTCCACAGCACCACCGATCGCATTTCTGCAAGTGAGCGTCTCTCTCTGTCTTGAAGACAACCAGAAGACACGCTCTACAGGACCAGAACTCGCAAGATTGGATGTGTTCATCCCGAGCTGACCGCGGAAACTTTTTGATACAGTGCGTGCATCCCCACACTGGACAATTCGGCAGGTGCTCGTACCTCTCTAAGGCTTTCATTCTTTGCAAGCAAATACCACAGAGCCATTCCTGGCAGATCTTTGAATGCTCGTCTCTTTCTGTAGCCAACATTACTGTTGAGCAGTGCCTGCAGAGCCAATACTCGCAAGCCTCAACATGTTCTTCAATCTTATTCTTGTCGAAGTATTGCCTGCATTTCGTGCACTGTTTCTTCAGTTTCTCGCGTGGACCGCGACAATCCTTGCGATGTTGTTCCATGTCTTTGACTTTGTTGCCGCAAGTACTGCAGCGAAGCACTGGGCATAGAAGCCGATGTGCTGCCAGCTAGCCTTCTGGAAAGCGGACATAGCACTTATAGCATGTGCTAAAAGGCCCTGGGCAGATGTGTGAATCCTTCTCATTCTAATTGAAATCTTGCTCGCACATATCGCATCTCCAATTGGGCCGAGGTGTACACCTATGGTAGGATTACGCATGTTAGCGCAGTTACAAGCCCCACTGACTGGTATGATTTAGGCCTCGTACCTTGTCTGCCAAGTTCTGTTAGTTTCTACCTCTCCTCGATAGACTTAAGACCCGACCTAAGTACCGGATCTTCTAGAATCTGCCTCAGAACTAGGCCTGCCGCCAATCAAAATAGCTCTTCGAGAAGTACTCGGGTCAGGTATCACACTAACATGCGTAATCCTACCATAGGTGTAGTTGTAGGTTTCACCGGGTTCCGGAACGTTAGGCCTGTGGCAAGCGCCTCTCTGGGTCGCGTGCTATATAAGCCAAGTAGTCTAGATTCGTAGTCTCAGGGAGCTCAGACCTTCAAAAGAACGCGTGCCACACCCTCTCTGGTTGACCTGGCACAGGTTGGCAGGAGCAGCATCGAGTGCCAGTTCGGAGGTTCCGGGCGTGAATCGAACATCGATATTGGTCAGCGCGATATGTTCGTTTTCGCACCTGACCGACACCAAGTGCGGTGATTTGTTACCTTTTGAGCTGCCCATCCCTTACCCCCCCAACTTGCGGCAAAAAGGTGTGAGACATGCGAGGCATTGAGGCGGCACTAGCACGCTAGCTGCAGGTCAAATATGCAAGTGAACGAAATCGTCAAGCCTCGGATCCACGATGCCCTGTCGCAGTACAATAATAGTCAATGACCATCCCCTCTCAAGATGGCCTCCGTCGTCGTTTGGACGGTTGTGCGATTGCCACTCCTGCCACTGCCAAGATAGCGCTGCAGGAGCGCGGACAGAGAAAGGACTGAGGAGGTCGTGAATATGTATAGCTTCATCTGCAATATGAGTCCCGAGGCCTGTGAGGGTAGGAGACGGTGTGAGTGTTCCGGTACCGAGATGCGGTGACGAGCACAACAGGGCTTGATAGGCCCATCCAGACCTGCCGTCTTGCTGCAGGCGTTTCCGCAAAGGGAATCGATAGGTCGTGCGCCCAACACAGTACGTGAACACAGGTGTGGTTGTCCTCGAAGACGGCCCCCTGGCAGCCTATTTCCAAACCCCCTCGCCGCCTTCTTGTTCAGATATTCGTATAGTAGCGCGCACATTGATTGCCGCGTGGTGGGGGCTCCTGAACGTCCTAGGTGGTAGGTAGGTTGCTTGTGTGCATCCATCAAGCATAGCGGTACTGTGTTTTAAGATGTCCATCCATCCAAGCGAGTCTTCAGCGGGGAAGATGGTCCTCCTACTCCGCATACCTACAAATGTATCATGATGCAAGATTACCGGCGCACCAGAAGGCGACTCAGTCAGCTAGAATTTGGCAACGAGGTTAGGTAGATTTCCGGCGGACGGCCCGGAGAGGCCAAGATGTAGACGGAGAGTTTGGAAACCGTGCTTGCTCTTTTTC
This sequence comes from Coniochaeta sp. PK30-01, assembly GCA_023628855.1. Classification (NCBI taxonomy): domain Eukaryota; kingdom Fungi; phylum Ascomycota; class Sordariomycetes; order Coniochaetales; family Coniochaetaceae; genus Coniochaeta; species Coniochaeta sp. PK30-01. Next base: position 176,764 of record JAMAJW010000040.1, on the reverse strand, counting down.
CTTTGCTAGTCGACTGAGGCTCACTGGCTCCAAAAGGCATCTCGAGGATTTGAAACTTGCAACACTGGCATCTTGCACACGTCTAAAGCTGCTGTTGAAATGTAAGGCGGATAGAATGAACAAAATGTACAGCCTTTTCCACAAAGACACTATCAGGAAAAGGAGATGGTCGCACTCAAAAGAGTTAAGCTCTAGAACTGTATGTCTTCGGACGACTGGGATCCGCAAAATGTGGAGCTGTCAAGTGTCGTCACCACGAAACCCCTGGGACCCGCGGCGGGTGATGAATGCGGGCAGGGTCCTCCGCCAGAAACTGGTCACAAAACTTCAAGCAGGTCACTTCTGCCACAGTACAACCTACCTACCTTACTCACAAAGCCCTTCTGCAAATGCTGGACCGACAAGACGGCTTGCTGATAACCTTTTGATAATATTCACCTTGTACACCGCCTTACATTCAATCTCTCAAACTTTGTGAGCATTGCAATGTAAATAAACCCACAGCGTTCCTGTCTCCCTCCGTAACCTTTCCACAATGGCACCGTCCAAGACCTCCCGGACCGCCCACGACGAAGACAAGCATGAAGGCGCGGCGCCTGTCAAAGAGAAGGCTAGACGCACGAACAATCACCACTCGAACGGCAAACTTCAGCGAGTTGCGAGTTCTACAGGCTCCAAATTACAAGAACTGACAAGCGCAGCTGCCGCCGCCTCGGCGACGCCGGCGGCGGCAACGGCGCAGGACAACGCCGTGCCACCTGGAGTACGTCTCTTACAATGCGACCGACAATTTTAATCTCGTTTGAGATCACGACGCGAAGCTAACTTGGCTCCTCACAGCTCCAATGGCCTGCATTTGAGCGCGAAGTCCTCCACTCCTACCGACGTGCCTACCGCCTCGACACACCGACCGCCTTCACGAACGACGTTCGCAAATGGGTTCTGTCGAAACCGGGCGGTCTCGGGCTACACTCGCCGTCAATGGCGCGGCGCAAGGAATTCCGGCGGCAGGGCAAAGACCAGCTCTCCGGCGCGGTGCGGAAACACTTCAACGGCCTCGGTGTCCAGGAGAACGACATCATCGTCGACTTCCTACACAAGGTGCACACGCAGAGGATCGTCAAGCCTCCGAGAATGAAGAGGCCAGAAGTGACTCTTGCAGAGCAGACTTGACGAAATACACACGCACGTCATAGTCTGCTCACATATCCGTGGATATTAGGGGGTCAGGTGTTTGTCGCTCGCATGATTGATACCAGCCAGGCATGAAGGTGTTCGGAGTTCGGGATGTTTTTTCAGGGCTTGGGTTTTTATGGGGGGGGGGGGGGGGGGGGGGGGTTTTTCGGTTTGGCTGTTTCCAAGTCATTGCTCGAGTTACCTGACGTCTTTTATTTATTTTCCACCAGGGTCAAACCGGCAGTAAATATGATGTACAGCTTTGTCTACTATTGCTTTTTGTGTACAGTTAATAACTGTGCAAAATAGGTCAACTCGTGGCGCAGAAATGCTGAGAATATTCCAATTCCTTCTGTACTGCGCTGTACTGTACCCGTAGCGGTGCGGAGAAGCGCGTCGAACGGTGCAACCGCGTAAAGAGCTCCACTAATTCAACCCACTGCAGCTAAAAACTGCCCTAAAGGTCAGCTAGGTACCTAGGTACCTCCTAGCTTAAGCCGAGCTGGTTGGCTGCCTGAGGCCGTCATCGCCGGGCTGCTTCGGCCAAAAAAGTGGAAGCTTCCAATTGTCGTCGGCATCGCGATGTCATCAAAAAGTTTTCCCGACTTGTCTCCAACTGTAGCATATTGGATATCATACACCACTCTCTGTGTCAACAACAGCTAATAGCAAAAAGGATAATAGCTTTCCTTCTGTGCTATTTGCCCAAAGCTCAGATGATACTCTGAACTTTTCAACCAACCTCCAAACACAAAATGAACTCGAGCCTCCTCCCCAAGGCCGCCGCCCTCCCGGTGCGAAGCCTCTCGCCGGCCCAGATATGCCGGCACCAGAGGATAAATCGCTGCGCCGGCCGTAGCGCCGCTCCGATATGCACCTTCACCATCATCGCCCCCCGACCGAACACACAAACACAACGACCGTCCGCCGCCGTCCAGAGCCAAAAGCGCTCGTTCCACGCGACGGGGCGCTCGGCCGCTCCGCAGAAGGATCCCTACTCCGTCCTCGGCGTCGACAAGAGCGCCGCGGCCTCGGACATCAAGAAGGCCTACTACGGCCTCGCCAAGAAGTACCACCCGGACACCAACAAGGACCCGAGCTCCAAGGACAAGTTCGCCGAGATCCAGTCGGCGTACGAGATCCTCTCCGACCCCAAGAAGAAGGAGCAGTACGACCAGTTCGGCGCCGCGGGCTTCGATCCCAGCGGCAGCGGCATGGGCGGTGGCGGCGGCGGCGGCGGCGATCCCTTCGGCGGAGGCCATCCGTTCTCCGGGTTCGGGGCGCACGGCGGCGGCTTCGGCGGCGGGTTCAACTTCGAGGACCTGTTCTCGGCCTTCACGGGGCAGCAGGCACGCGGCCAGAGGGCCGGAGCGCGGAACCCGTTCCAGCAGGAGATACTGGTCGGGGACAACATCGAGGTGCAGACCACCATCTCGTTCATGGAGGCGGCCAAGGGGACGAACAAGAAGATCACCATCACGCCGCTGGTGCAGTGCAAGACGTGCAGCGGCAGCGGGCTCAAGACGGGCGCGACGAGGACGCAGTGCAAGACCTGCGGCGGCACGGGCACGCGGGTGCACTTCATGCAGGGCGGGTTCCAGATGGCGAGCACGTGCGGGACGTGCGGCGGTACCGGCCAGACGGTGCCCCGCGGAAGCGAGTGCGGGGGCTGCCGCGGCGAGGGCGTCGTGAGGGAGAAGACGACGCTCACGATCGAGATCCCCGCGGGCATCGAGAACGGCATGCGGCTGCGGGTGGACGGGGCGGGCGACGCGCCGGCGACGGGGCGGATGCCGGACGCGGAGAGGCAAGCGGCCAGGGTCGGGAGGGGCGACCTCTTCCTGCACGTCAACGTCGCCTCGGACCCGCGGTTCAGCCGGCAAGGGTCGGACGTGCTGTACACGGCCACGATCCCGCTCACGACGGCGCTGCTGGGCGGGGAGGTGACGATCCCGACGCTGGACGGGGACGTCAACGTCAGGGTCAACACGGGCACGGGCACGGGCGACAAGATGACGCTCGCGGGTAAGGGAATGAAGAAGCTCAACGCGCGCCGGGGCGGGTCGGGCGACCTGAGGGTCGAGTTCCGCGTGGCGATGCCCAAGTCGCTGTCGGCGAACCAGCGGACGCTGGCGGAGATGCTGGCCGACGAGATGGGCGACAAGACGGCGAGGCGGGTGATGAATGTCAAGAGGCCGGAGGGATCTTCAACGTGAGCAGCAATTCTACCCCCCACCCCTTACCTCCCTTCTCGTTCTGCTGGGACATGGAGAGAGGCATAATTGGGGGACTATAACTGATGCGCTTTTTTTCTTTTCTTATTACAGATCTACTACGGACGGAGCATCGCACGAGAACGAGGGCTTCTTGAAGTCGCTGTGGCACAACATCACGAACCACCCTGCTCATCAGAAGAAGCCGGAGGACGAGGCAGCAGCAAAGGACGGCAAAGACGGCAAGCCCGACGACAAGCCCAAGTCGGAAGACGGATCCAAGAAGGACTCGGGGTCCGGCTCTGGTTAGGGACCTCGAGCAGAAGTGGCATAGACTGTACTATATCGGACGGTTTCCTCCCAACTGTGCGTGTTGTTTTAACGGCTTAGAAGGGCGGGTGGATTGATTGCATACGACGGTGTTTTGGGGAGGGTGGAATTTTCCACTTTGGCGTTCATATCATGTCACTAGAGCAGAGGTTGCGCCGTCTGAGTGTGTGAGTGTCGCATTTGCTTGTATGTATAATAATAGCATGGATGAGACGAGCTTGGCGTGTGTAGCGTGTAGATAGGAGGATCAGAACAAGACCACTCTCACGGCTGTGTCTAGGTAACCTATGGCCCCTTCGCGCACCAGAGGCAACGCAGAGATGACATGTGAAAAGTGTTGAGTTGTTGGAACTCGGGCAATTGCTCGGCAAGACTGCGCAATATATGATGCGGTCTGGATAAAGTGACGGCCGACTTGGAGACAGACACACCGAGATTCAGAGAGAGACGCAATCCATGGATCACTTTATCTGTGTCAAAGGGATGGGCATCTAGACGGGCATCTCATCTTCCACGTCTCGAATCGGGATATACAGAAGTATATCGAGGATATCGAGGATATCGAGGATATCGAGGACATCGAGGACAGAATGTGGTGAATAAATACCTGTAACTGGTGGACAATGTGGTATGTTATATGGACGGGAGAGAGCCTCATTAAGTGCCCCAGACCCCCCATCTTCACGAAAGGAAGGAGCGAGCCCCCCATCTCCAACAACCTGGATGGTACCTTTCCTTAGCTTTGGGAATGATAAATTAGCCTCCCTTTACTCGCTCCTCCCCCCGCAAAATATTGAGCAGAGCGACGCGACTGCCACCCCACAACGAATCGGACCGCTCCAACGGGGTTAAACCACATCTGGCCTCGTTGATTTCTGAGCTCTCCAGGTTCTCGAGAAAATCCGAGACTTTTCCCAAGCCTTTGCTATGCCATGGCGCCGCAGCGTGCCATCGTCGACGGGGGTCGAGCCGTCATGGGAGTCGGCCCAGTTCCGGCTACCGGGTCGCGCGCGTGATTGATGGCATTTTGATGGCACATGGATCATCTGAGATTGGGGCCGGAACAAAGCTGTTGATCTTCATATATAGTACATATTCCAGCATGGATAATGTCAATCTCTTTCCCCTTGTTTGCGATCATCCCCCTCTTCTGGTGTTCCGTGACCTCGATCCGTATATATCATGGCACCAGCGACGTGTCGCGGCCTTCTCCTGACCGGCACCCTCGCTCTCGCAGCTGGATTCGCCGCCGCCGCTGACTGGCCTCAGAATGTCGACGTCCACTCCTTTGTCGGCACCGAGAGGGCCATAGCTCTCGAGGGAGTACTCGCCAACATCGGCCCCAATGGCAGTCTGGTCCCCGGTGCTGCTGCCGGCCTGGTGGTCGCCAGTCCATCCAAGGTCAACCCAGACTGTCAGTGACCAACACATCGATCGCGTTGGAAATGTAGCACCACTGACCTGTTCCCGCAGACTTTTACACATGGACCAGAGACTCGGCCCTGACGCTGAAGATGATCGTCGACGAGTTCCTGTTCGGCAACACGCAGCTCAAGCCGTGGATCGAGGACTACATCGCCGCCCAAGCCGTCCTGCAGACGGTCAAGAACCCGTCAGGCTCGCTGCTGCCCTCGGGTCTCGGCTTGGGAGAGCCAAAGTTCAACGTCGACGGCACCAAGTTCAACGGCAACTGGGGTCGTCCGCAGAGGGACGGTCCGGCGCTGAGGTCGATTGCCATCATCACGTATAGCAACTATCTCCTCGCTCAGGGAGAGTCCCAGAGGGTCAAGGAAGTCATCTGGCCCATCATCTCAAACGACCTGTCGTATACCGGGCAGTACTGGTGCGTGAGAAACATAGCATTCCCGCTCTCTCTGTTACTAACCTCTGGCACAGGAACTCTACCGGCTTCGATCTCTGGGAGGAGGTCTCTGGGTCCAGCTTCTTCACCACCCAGAACCAGTACCGGGCTCTCGTCGAGGGTGCCAAGCTCGCCGCGGCCCTGGGCGTCACCTGCACCGGCTGCCACCAGGCCCCCGACGTCCTCTGCTTTCTCCAGTCGTACTGGAACGGCAAGTACATCACCGCCAACATCAACGTCGCCAACGGACGCACCGGCATCGACGCCAACACCATGCTGGGCGCCCTCTCCGCATTCGACGTCGCCGCCCCCTGCGACAGCCCCACCTTCCAGCCCTGCCACAGCCAGTCCCTGGCCAGCTTCAAGGTCTTCGTCGACACCTTCCGCAACCCGGACCTCTACCCCATCAACGGCGGCGTCCCTGCGTCCCAGGGCGTCGCCCTCGGCCGCTACCCGGAGGACACGTACTACAACGGCAACCCGTGGTACCTCATCACCCTCGGCGCCGCCGAGTTCCTCTACGACGCCGTCGCGCAGTGGTCCGCCCAGAAGTCCGTCACCGTCGACAGCACCTCCCTCGCCTTCTTCCAGGGCCTCTACCCGGACGCCACGGCCACGACATACACACAATGCAAGAAGTCCGACCCCTTCCGCAAGATCCTCGCCGCCGCCACCGCCTACGCCGACTCCTTCGTGGCCGTCGCGCAGCGGTACACCCCCGCCAACGGCTCCCTCTCGGAGCAGTTCCTCAAGACCCCTCCGGGGACGCCCCTCTCCGCTACCGCCCTGACCTGGTCCTTCGCATCCTTCGTGACCATGGCCGAGCGCCGTGCGGGGCAGTTCCCGCCGAGCTGGGTGCCCGCCTCCCTCTCCCAGCCGTCGTCCTCGTGCCCCCCGACCAAACCGACAAAGGGCGTCTACACCCCCGCCACGGCCGCCGGCGCCCCCAACGTCACGGCGGGGTGCACCTCGACGGTGCTCTTCGAGGTTGACGCCGCGACCTACTACGGCGAGAACGTCTACCTGCTCGGCAACACGTCGGACCTCGGCGCGTGGGACGTGGCTGACGCCCTGCCGCTGCTGGCGAGCAACTACACCGCCGAGCGGCCCTTGTGGTTCCTCGCCGCGCCGCTCCCTGCGGGCGAGCCTGTGAGCTACGTCTACGTGCGCCAGGAGGACTGCGGGCAGGGGTGGATCTACGAGAGCGTCAATCGCACCCTCGCCGTGCCCGCTTGCGTCGAGGGGGGAGATGACGGGAGCGTGAGGGCCACGACGGATGATACTTGGACCGGCGCGACGGGGAAGAGTGGTGGGTGCTGAGGGGCTTTCTGACGCGGCTTGGGATAAGTGGATGGCGGGTCGTTTCGCCTCCAGGCCTGTCTTGTTCTGTACATGTACATCAGGAAGTAAGTTATGTATGTACGTAAGGTAGTGTGGGGGATTTATACGATAACTGTGTAATGTTAATACGAAAAAGGGGAGCGCGTGTACACAGGCAAGAGCAGAAGCTACAAGATCGATATGGCCAAATAACGAGCAACCTCTTACTGTCACGAGCTGTCCACCAAGCAACCTAGTCACTGCCGTCACTTCACCTCAGTCGTTAGACACAATGAATGCTACATGGTATTCTCTATCGCATGTCAAGCTAGCTAGCCGCTCCAAACAAAATGAGTGGTATATAGTCCCTTTCCCGAGCCGTTCCGTTCACATAAAACCCCCGACTCCTACTCCCAAGTTAAACGCCGCCGACAACCCAATCTTGAACCCTTTTTTCTCCCCACGAGAAGGCACACACCTGCCTTACGTCCCAGGACCACCGGGTTGATGGCCAGTGGGGGGAGGTACAGGCCACCCGCCGCCCACGCCGCCGTAGCCGCCGCCGAAGTTGTTGAACTGGAGCATGTAGTGCGACCAGTCCATCTGCCCAAAGTCGGCGTCGGCCATCGGCCCCCCGCCGCCGCCCAGGAAAGGGTTGACGCCGTCGAAGCCGCCAAACATCATGTTGCCGTCGTTCAGCGACATGCCTCCTCCTGCCCCGCCACCGCCACCGCCGCCGCCCAGCGCTTCCGCTCCCATCGGAGCCTCCGACCTGCCGCTCGCATAGCCGGCGGACGACGACGTCGCCATGCCGACGCTCGGACTGGCGCTCGACGTCGAGGCAGGCCCAGCACCGACGGGTTGCTGTTGTCCGTACCCTTGCTGCTGCTGTCCCCCGTTCGCGCCACCGATGACGCCGCCCATGGCTCCCTGCGACCCGGCTCCGGCATTCCCGCCTGCTTTCCTGGGGTTGATCCTCGCCATGTGCTGCCTCAGCATGACCACCAGCTTCGGCGGCTGCAGCTGGTTCCCCATGGCCGCCTCGGCCTGCTCGCGCGCGTCCCACGCCTTGACGAACATGTTGCCGAAGGTGATGTGCATCGGGCTGCGCAGGTTCCGCATCAGCCCCCTCCGCTCGTGGTTCTCGAGCATCACCTCCCACGCCCTCTCGGCCAGGTCCCCCGTCTTGCGGAGCCGCAGCTCCGACATGAGGAAGATGTACGCGGGAAAAGGGAAATGCATGTTCATGTACCACGCGAACCCCGTGATGCTGTCGTTGGACAGCAGCTCGTTGTCGTACTCGACCGTGCGGATCGCCTCGGCGAACAGCGCGTCGCGCTCGGTGGGCTCCAGCGTGTCGGTCGAGATGCCGCGGCACATGAAGTCGATGACGCGCAGCTTGCAGAGAGCCTGGCGCGTCATCATGAGGGTGAAGAAGTGCAGGGGTATCTTGGGGTCGCACTGCTTGAGGTAGACCGACTCGATGTAGTTGCAGTAGCCGTCCAGGTCCTGCGGCAGGTTGACGTTGGCCACGTGCGTGACGAGGTCGGGCGACGACGGCGACGGGCTGTACTGCACGCGCGGCTTGTTGCCCATGGGCGCGCTGGGGCTGGGTCGGATGCCGTTGGGCGCCGCGGCGACCGTCATCTCGATGCGGGTGAGCGCGAAGAGCATCTCGGTCGGGCCGTGGTACGACGCGGGCGGGTCTTTGGCGTGGGTGTTGAGGTCCGTGTCGTTGATGTTGAGCGGGAGCCGACAGTCGCCTCCGGACGAGGACAGGGCGGTGATGCTCGACCCGGTGATTTCGGCTATCCGCTTGTCGAACATGATAATCTGCCACCACAGCCGCCTCCGCATCTCGGTGTCGAACGGCGACATGCCGAACTGGGCTCCGTCCCGGTGCAGGCCGAGGCGAGTCGCGATACGTACGGCGATGCCGATCAGGCAGAACAGCGTTCGCGGATCGGTGTACTGCCGGACGCCGAGCTGTGACAATAGTAAGCTCAGTCGTGGTTGGTCTTGAAACCGAGGGCTAGAGGGCTATATACCCAAGGCTTGGCGCCCAAGCTGTGATGAACGAGACTTACAAGATACAGTGTGTAGGCTTGGAGCACCATGAGTTCGGTCGAGCGCATGAAGCCCGCGTTCACCAGGGCCTGTTGCGCCGCCGTATGATATTTGGATAGGAGGACGTTCCTGTCCTCGCCAAACATGCTCTGGACCTCCTCCTCCTTCATCGAGGTCACGGCTATAAAGTAGATACTGAACATCAGGGCCTCGAGGGGCCTCGATATCTTGGCCGGGTTAGCACCTGCCCCGATGATCTGTCCCTGCAGCGTCGGCACGTGGCTGATCTTTAGCAGCGGGTTGACGTTGCTGATGTAGATCTGCCATAGTTGGAGTATCTGGATCGCCGACGGATGCGAGTTGGTCACGCTGGCCTGCGTGCCGCCCACGGTGAACGGGAAGGCATCGCCGTCCCCAAACATTGCGTCAAAGGCATGGTGGATGGTCGGCCCTTCATAGTCGTCGTCCGAAGAGTCGATGGCATCGGTATGCCGATACTAAAAAGAAAAAGGGTTCAAGTCAGACACACCGGGTATGGACAGCGGGTCTCGGGGCCGGCGTAGGTCTCCGGTAATAGGGCAACGATATATGTGCGGCGTTTCCCGAGTTACAGAATCTTTGAGCCAAGAGAATACGCCGTGTCACCGTCACACGAGACTCAAAGGACTGGAATGGCAGAGTGAGGACAGAATGAGATGGATATATAAAGGCAACGACGAGGGGTGTGTGTCTCAGACAGACAGAGAGAGAGAGAGAGAGAGAGAGAGAGAGTGTGTGTGTGTGTGTGTGTGTGTGTATGTGTGTGTGAATGAAAGGAAAAGTAATACTCACGCCGTTGAAGTAGGGAAAATACTTGAGACTTCTGTGAAGAGTTAGAGAAGTGAGCGATANGAATGAGATGGATATATAAAGGCAACGACGAGGGGTGTGTGTCTCAGACAGACAGAGAGAGAGAGAGAGAGAGAGTGTGTGTGTGTGTGTGTGTGTGTGTATGTGTGTGTGAATGAAAGGAAAAGTAATACTCACGCCGTTGAAGTAGGGAAAATACTTGAGACTTCTGTGAAGAGTTAGAGAAGTGAGCGATATGAGAAGGTAGCGGTCTCGGGTGAGATAGTGAGAGCGACTGACTTTTCCTCGCCGCCTTCACCGTGGTTGTAGTCTGTCGGGGCGCTAGACTCAGGTGAGGTCTTGAGTCCGCTGAGGTCTTGGCCCAGGTCGGCGATGTCGTCCGCATTGTCCGAGGCCTTGAAGTCGTCGGCGATGGGGTCGAAGTTGACCCCGTGCTGGGCCAGGAGAGATTCATATTTCTTCAGCCGCTCGATCAGGTCCCGCTCATGCGGCTTCTTCCTCCTCCGGCGCGGGGGCTGGGGAGGCACGACCCTGCATTCGACCTGGGCCTTGACGCAGTTGGCACAGGGCTTTTGTTTATCACAGCGGACCTTGCGTTGCTGGCACAGGACGCAAGAGTGGCCTCTGGTCAGCTTCATCACCAAATGATCGGGTATCTGACCCTGAGGGACCGCTGGAAGCCGGTCGGCGGTTGACGGAGGCCCAGCAGCAGCTGGGTCAGACCCAGGGTCCATCTTCGTAACGCGCGGTAGCAGCAGGTGCTGCCAGCTTATGTATACACAGACAGATAGTAAGGTGGCCTGGGGGTGCTAAGGTACCCGGGAGTGTGCTGCTCTGGTCCGGACTTCCTACGGGGAACCCACGTAGTGCGGCTATCTGGAGCGGCGGCTCGGTTCCGAAGGCAAGCCAGACAGCTTGTTAGCACGTTACTGTGGTAGTATTCTCGACGTCGTTTTAAAGTTTTCTGGAAAATGCCTAACAAGCAGCCAGGAGAAAGTCCGATAGGGTAATTCCAAGGTTGTGGTAAGGTATTTGTCCCTTTTCGGCTCTGTCTCTCTCTCTCTCTGACCAGTGTCTCTCTGTTCCTATGGGTCGATCAATGTGGTATGGCCTCATGCGCAGAGCCGCACATTGGTTCGCTCTCAGACGGTGCAGACGGTGGCTGTTCTGGGCTGAGGCGTGCTTCCTCGTGCTGGCTCGTACTGCTAGAGCGGGTTGGCCGAGGCCGGGATAGAGTAGATTGGCTGATTGGGTTATGTGGTACCGTCAACGGTCATTCTGCATAAGGCAGAAAGTAACCCATAGTACAGGAAAAGGTTGACAGCTTGACAGCTTGACAGATTGACATCTGCCACCGCGGTTTCAATACGGTACAGACAGATACTATGCGCCACTGGTGGTCGTGGTGGCAAGGCGTTGACACAAAAATCAACTCGAGATGAACCCCGCGATGCCACGAGACGAAGGAATTGATGACGATGGCAGATTGAGAAACCGAAGCCGAAAGCGAAATGTAAGAAGCGGTGGGAGACAAACAGCGCAGGCAGAGAGAGACAAAGGAAGGATGAGATGCCGGCAAACATAACCCACACTACTACTACCTCTACTACTTTGCAGTTGGAGTCCTGGGAGTCTAGGCTGCTGCGATAGTCGTCGCGAGAGGTCTGTTGGTTCGTCAGAAGCCAGGTCGGTTCAAGGCAACAAAGAGCCCCCAAAACGTCAGCGAAGCCAACAAGTACCCGCAAGGTGTGAAATGCAGCAAAAGAGTACCTAAGCTGTGTTACCTATCGCGAGAATCAATTTGGCAGCACCCACTGGGGGGGATCAAGGGCCATCCCAGAGCGCAGCTGTCGTCAGCCAGCACCTTCGATTGCCACACAAGGCGGGGCACCACAGGAGAGACACTGACATAAGGTACCAGTAAACTGTCTGGTTCGGTCCCGAAGGTGGCCTCATCGCGACCGAGACCCCAAATCTGGCACTTGTGCGCTAGGCCCAATGAGGCATATTACTAAGCCCGGCGTCCAACCCGGCTCCCTGGCCTGTCCGCTGCTGTCCGGCAGAAGCTGCGGGTATCTGATTGACTTGACCCGGCTCCGATGGGGAACTCCCTGACTCTCCCTGATGGCATTGCTCCCCGCGAACCCATCCGCAATTACTGCGAACTTGGCCATTGGAGACCGATATACGCGAGACCATGTCTCCAGATCCGAGATTCCTCTGCTGGATTCAATCTCTGGTGTCTCCATCCGGCATGACTTGCTCTAAAAATTGCTAAATTGAGGGGACGGCCTGGACGGTAGGGTTAGAAGGGAGGCATGGGTTTGGAGATTGGACACCCATGGCCACGGTGACGAGGTCGTCTGGCCCTTTCGATGGCATCCATCAAGCACGCATTACCGGTAGGTGGGAATGCTGGATAAGCGGGTGCGCTCATATATAATATATTCATGTCCTTCGTCAGGTCCGCACTCCATGGCAGTAGAACCACCAACCGTCTATTCGACATACTCTTCATCTCGTCTTGTCTTCCAGACAGTCTGGACTCGGTCAAGATTCTAATCTGATCATCTGATCCTACTTTACTTCTCGTCTCTCCCTATCGTCTGAAGCTTGCTTATTCCAGTCCGAAGTTGCTTCGCACCCAGATATCCTCACTGAGGAAGTCATGTCGCGGTCGACAACTTCGCTGGCCAGTGGCCGGACTGATCCACCCGAGACCAAGGAGAAAGCTATCGAGTTGGCAGACTCATCAGACGTCGAGAAACAGGCGCTGTCACCCATGAAAGAGGGCCATGAGACCGATGCTGGCGGTCCTCCTGGAGGCGGCCCGCCCCCTGGCTTTACCGAGAATGACCTCTATAAGCCCAAGACCTTCAAGTTCTGGTCCGTACTGGGGTCCAGCTTCCTCGCCCTCTTCCTCGTCGCCCTCGACCGGACCATCATAGCAACAGCCATCCCTCGCATAACGGACGAGTTCGAAAGCTTGGGAGACATCGGCTGGTACAACTCGGCCTACATGCTCACGACTTCGTGCTCGCAGCTCGTCTTCGGCCGCATATACAAGCATTACAACATGAAATGGACCTTTCTGATCAGCATCGTCGTCTTCGAGGTCGGCTCGGCCATCTGCGGCGCGGCGCCCAATTCCAAGTCCCTGATTGCCGGACGCGCCATCGCCGGCGCAGCATCGGCCGGTATCTTCACGGGCTGCATGATGATCATGATTCCGATGATACCTCTCCACAAGCGCCCCATGTTTCAGGGACTGTTCGGTATGGTATTTGGCCTGGCATCGGTTCTGGGGCCTCTCATCGGCGGAGGCTTCACCGGAGGAGTTACCTGGAGGTAAGTACAAGAAAACCCTCACATTCAGGTCAAAAGAACCCCGAAGTCGCTAACATGTCACAGATGGTGCTTCTACATCAACCTTCCCATCGGCGCAGTGACCTTAGTCGTCATGATCCTGCTCTGGAACCCGCCGCCCCAAAAGCACGAGTCGACCACATTCCTCACGCACGTCAAGCGCCTAGACCCCGTCGGCATGTTGTTCTTCCTCCCGAGCATCGTGTCCCTCCTCCTCGCGCTTCAATGGGGCGGCTCGACCTACGCCTGGGACAGCGGTCGCATCATTGCCCTCTTCGTTGTCTTCGGCGTCCTCATCCTTGCCTACGCCGCCGTGCAGATCCTCATGCCCAACACGGCGACCATCCCGCCCAAGATCATCACGCAGCGCAGCGTCTTTTTCGGCGCACTCTTCACCTTCTTCATCGCCGGCGCCATGTTGGTGTCAGTCTCCTACCTACCTATCTGGTGTAAGTACCCCTTTTCTCCCTCCCCACTTTCTTCACATGTCCCACATCAACCATGCTGACCATCCTCGCAGTCCAAACCGTAAAACTAGTCGACCCCCTCAAGTCCGGCATCTACACCATCCCCATCGTCCTCTCGCTCGTCGCCTCGTCCATGGTCTCGGGCTTCCTCACCACCAAGATCGGCTACTACGTCCCGGCCATGTACGTGTCCCCCGCCATCATGGCCATCGGCGAGGGCCTGATGTCGACCTTCAACCCCTCCACTCCGTCCTCGCGGTGGATCGCCTACCAGTTCCTCACCGGCTTCGGGCTCGGCTTCGGCATGCAGACCGCGGGGCTCGCCATGCAGACCGTGCTGCCGCGCGAGGACGTGTCCATCGGCCTGGCCATCAACTTCTTCGCGCAGCAGCTGGGCGGCGCCGTGTTCGTCAGCGTCGGCCAGACCATATTGAGCAACCTGCTCGTGAAGAGGCTGCAGGGGGTCGTGCCCGGCCTGGACCCGAGCACCATCGTCGGGTCCGGCGCGACGGATTTGGTGAAAGTGGTGCCGCCCCAGTACATGGATGTCGTGATCCACGCGTACAACTACGCCTGTACGAGGATCTTCCTCTGCGGGCTCGGGCTGACGTTTGCGGCGCTGCTCAGCGTGCTGGGCGTGGAGTGGAGGAGTATCAAGAAGGGGAAGCAAGGGCCCCCCGGCGGACCTGGGGGACCGGCGCCAGCGGCAGCGCCGAAGGGGCCGGGTGCCGCTGACGGAGAGAAGAAGGCTGAGCCCGAACCTTGAGCGCTGCCCGGACAAGGTGGCTCGGTAATCGTGAGAAGGATGTAGGGAAGTTTGAAAGTACATACAACTGTAGATAGCAACAGATTGGCATGGGACACGGCGTTGGAAGGAATACTCTCCACAATGAGGAATATTTTATGTAGTTTAGTTGTTTTTCAGAAATAGACTTTTCAACACAATGTACTTGGCGAATACTACCGAATCCCTCGTGACGTGTTGTCTTTCTCATCAATTGTAACGCATATTTGCTTCCGTCCGCGTGAACATCTGGCTGCACCCAAGGACCCTCAGAGACGGCGTGATCAATTCCACCAGAAGCTCACACTAAAGCTGATACTCAAGCTCCTTACGTAGTGCCACCACCCCACGGGTATGTACAGCGTGTCGCCCGGCTCCAGAATGCAGTCAACGTAGGGTATGTCCCTAAACGCCACCCCGCCGCCGTCCAGGTCCCCGTCTCCCTCTCCATGCCCGGTCCGGGCGCCGTCCAAGTCCCCGCCGAGAGGATCGCGCTCGTCCCACCCCTCCTCGACGCCGACGTCCCACTCGCTCGTGTTGCTCATGTCGATCCCGCCCTCCCTGCCTCGCGGTCTCATCCTCGCGGCCCCTTCCCAGGGCGCGTAGAGCCGCACGTACTTGCGGCCGACCACCTGCACGAGGAGGTTGTGGTACGGGTCCGTGTGCAGGGGCGTAATCGTCCCCGCAGGCCCGAACCAGGCGTTCAGCTTCGGCTCGTCGACCTCCTCGGCTGCCGGGCCGGTCTGGAAGGGGTTGGGGGGTGGGGACGTGTAGCACAGGTCTGGGATGGTGATGTCTGCGCGGAGGGAGGGGATTTGCGCAAGGAGAGGGTGTTGAGCTAGGTATGCTAGGTCCTTCTTTGGAGCAGGAGATGATAGCGTTGCCGAGGATATCGACGGCGATGACGGGGTGAGGTAGGAAGACATGAACTCCCGGAAGGTGATCAGCTGCTGGCCCCAGCCGTCGTCGACGTAGCTCCGACCTATCTCAACTGGCACTAGGCGGCGGCCGCCGAAGGTGCGAAAGAGGAGGTACGAAGGCTTGCACCACGGGCGGGTGGTTCGCGCCGGCCAGTCGTCGGCCAGGCCCGAGATGATGAGCGGCTGTGCGCCTGTAGCCCGGTGCGCCGGACTGTCCAAGTAGCTCTGGAAGGACTCGTGAGTCAGACAGCCAGCCCGCTTGATAGGTTGCGAGACCGGGATTTGCACAGGCTCCGCGGTTGAGAAGGAAGGGAGGCCATCCCAAGCTGATGGCAGGCTGTGCTCCCCATTTGGGTCGAGGAGCTCCCGGACCTCGTCGGCATCCTCGCGCGCAGCGAGCTCGGCGCGGCACTGCTGGAGTAGATGCAGCGCTTCGTCGATCCAGGTCCGGCCTCGCTTCGCACCTGCTGCCCCAGCCATTATAATGGCGAGATCCAATGTCTTGACCATTTCTGTGAGCTCCTTTTCCAAGTCGACCCCTTTGTGATATTCCCCAATTGCGAGATCGACTGCCAAAGACGAAGACAAGAACTGGTCGGCGAACTTCAAGATGCTGGCATCGGTGTACAGCTGCCGCAGCCACAGCGGGAGGTCGCTAAACACGTAATGATAGAACTTGGAGTATGATATCGATATGATGTCCTTCAACCTCTTCCGCAGCAATCTCCTTTGGTCAAGGGATGATTCAAGGTCAGGCAGAGCGTCTGGCCTCGTGGTCAAGTACAGGTTGATCATGACTGAGGCTTGTCTCTGGAGGAGTTGAACCAGAGCAAAGTCATAATCAGGGAGGGATCCAAGTTCACCCGGATGCTTCCCGTGATCGCATCCGGCGTAAATGTCCTCTATCGCTTGTCGACAGAGGTCATTCAGCTGTCTGAAGGATGACGTTGCGGTCGACATGCTGCCAACGTTAGCTCCGCTTCATAAGTGGTTGAAGAGAATGAGTGGCCATCTGGTATAATCTTCAACCAAGCGTAGCTGTCGGCACAATCTATTGTTGGCTGAAGTGCAAGTGTAATGAGAAGTCTCGTCGTCAACTTGTGACAACTGATCGTGAGCTCCATTAGCAGCAGCTCTGGACCGTGGGATTTTGAGTGCTAACAAATCTCAGCAGTAATGGGGTGGAGTTTTGTTAACGCAGCATTAGCAAAGAGTTTCTCGACCCGCCCTCTCCTCTCATACACCAACGGGACATATTTCGGTCTACAGCTTTTTTCAGATTGCATTTGACTTCCAGGTTGTATTTTTATCTGGATATAGGTCTGGAGGTATGTATTAGCCGCTTTCCATGTGTGCGAGGGAGCGAGGGAGTCCATCATCGGGAACGAGTCGACCGTAATCCATTTGTCAAATGTTCTTGGATACGTAGTGTACGCACTTCTCCAGTCTCCTTCTTCTAGACCACTGTTGTCCTCATCAGCTTGAGACTCGACAGCCCAGTATGGCAGGGCTCGAAACGTGCAATCGGTTATCCTGGCCACTACGTTGCAAGCTTGGTAACATGGAATTGTGCATCGGATGCATACATGCATGCATATTAAGGGTTTGGACCCCAGAAAAGACGAGCAAGAGCTTCACCTTGAGTCTCTCCAGGACGAATACGGGAGATACCGTGGCCGAAGTTAATCCTGACAAGTTCCCCTACGTCGCCATATCTATGCAAGTATCCACTGCGGCGTGTCTCGCACCGGGACGCTCTCCTGATCCTAGGGATACAGCATGTGTTGAGTACGGAGATGTCATATTAGTTGACGTGCGTGTCGGCTACAAGGTTGCGAGCGTGGGTTTCACTCTAAAACGGCGGAGAGACTGACGGCTGAGACAACAGTTCAGGTTCCGGACAACCACGGCTCGTGACCGAGGCTCCCCGTACCAGATCAGTTGATCCAGCTGGGTATACTGTGTCCTTGCAGCATGGCTGATGAACGCTATGGCAATAGAACGAGGGGTTCTTGATGTTGGTTGTCATTAGAAATTTAGTTATAATATGAACATGATGTCTTGAAAAACAATGCTTCCAATTAGGCCAGGGCCTTCACGGCTCCCGTTTTCGACGCGATCTTGGCAGACACCCCCGGACAGGCAGATCGCTCTTAAGATTACGTGCCAGGCGTGCACCATCTTAACCTTTAGGTAGCACGCACACAAGCCACAAAGCCCTCCTAGGAAGGCGGATGGCGATCGAGCCGAAGAATGTCTTTGTCTATCAACCAACAATGATGCCAAGCCTTCTGCCATCTCAACTCACAGGCTCTTTCGAACGAGGAGCGATTGGTGTTGCCGAGTGCGTGCTGTAGTAAGGCGGGACTGGTCTTCCTGTCGACGAGCAAACAACTGCTCAGCTGACCAATGGGAGGCCGGCTCCGAGGGACAAACATTTGCCGAAACTCGGACAGTGGACAACCATATGGGCCGCGACTATCAGCGTCTACCTCGAGCAGGGCCTGTCCTGGCAGAGAGGTCGTGTTGCCGGTCTGGGGATGCCGATAAACTGCATCCGAACGAAACAACCGCCTCACCACCGACGGTGCTGGGGTACGAGGTTGAGTAGTGTATCGTCGAACGGCAGGTGAATGCTGTTTGGCCCGGCGAGCTCATCAACCCCGCTCCCGAAGAGCAGAGAGCGACTGGAGCATGCGAGGCAGGGTATCGGTGTGGTTGGTGGCACTTGGCTATTGGTGCAAATAGATGCGTGAAATCATCGCAATGCATGAATGCAAACAAATTTGCCAACGACTGCTTCACCAGGTGCCTGTACCGTTTATTGCTTTGGACCCAGTCTGCTGGTCTGTTTTATCCAGCAAGTACGTTGGTCCCGGAGACGGTCTGTGTGATAGAGCCTGGTGTTGTGTAGGACGGCAGGGAAACGGGACGGCAAAAGGCGCCACAATAACTTTAGTTAGGCCACGCCTGGCACCAACTAGCAAATCTGCATTGCGCCGACCGCGTTCTCAAGGACGAAGGGAGACAAGCCTAGGCCACTGGCGGTTTCTGAGCCCAGACGATGTGAGCTGGGAGGTAGGGGTGAAACGTCTTGTTCCTAAGCACTCCCCTCACATTGTGCAGCAGCTCGTTGACCTCGGCTTTGTCCATGCCGGCGTCTGTGAATGGTTTGGCGGCCATAGCTGAAAGCATATCGTCTATGATCTCTCGCATGTAGACACCGATCGTCCTGAGGTGTTTCTCTTTTGGCCAGTCTCCGATCGGGAGATGGAATATCTTCCGCTGGATATTGATAAAGCCTGTCTGCTCGAGCTTGGAAGGGACCTTTTCGATGTAGGTGATATCCATGCCATACTGCCGCAGAAAGGCCTGCCTCATGAGATCGTAGAACTTCAGCAGGGGATTGTCTGGGCGGACAGTGCCGTCATCACAACCGACGACGGGAAGAAATTCGCAAAATTCAATCCAGCCACCCGGTTTGAGGTTCCTTTGTTGCGAGGTCAGTTTGACATAGACATAAGAGAAGAAGAGACTTGGGCTTACCTGAAAGCCGTGTTGATGACCTTGGGAGGATCTTTGAGGCAGGCAAAGACAACGCGCGAGTGGACGTAGTCAAAGTTGCAGCAATCAGTCCATTCCTCTTCAATATCGTCTACAATGAACTCGACATTCGGAGGCAACCAGACAGGCTGGATTGGTGACAGGTCAATACCTGTGACCTTGGCACTTGGCATGGCATCGCCAACTGCAACAGCCATTGTTAGTTCTTCATTCCTGAAAAGAGAGAACAAGGAGTTACCGAAATGGATGACGTACCTTCAATGGCCCAGTCGCCAAAGCCAGTGCCCAAGTCAATTATCTTCTGCACATTAGGTCCGACGGGAGCCAGGAAGAGCTGGCCATGGAGGACTTCCTTGAACATGGCATGCTTGAGAGATTCTCTCTTGAATTCCTCCTCGTCGTTGGGCATCGGGTAACGCCCGTAGCGAAAGATCTGGTAGCGTCTGTGCAGTTGGTGTCAATACCTTTTGAGAGCTCCTCGCATCTCGTATCATGTTACGGGTGTGACATACCTCCCATACTCCCAAACATGGCCATTGACGCTCGAGCTCACTGAACATAAGGACGAGGGGGCCATGCTAGGGGCGTAGTCTGAAGTGGCTGCCGTCATTGCGTTCTGTGAGGCATCGTCGTCATCGTCTTGGAGAGGTTCAATGGTGCTGGTGTTTTCCATTACATAAGTGTCCTCTGACTCGCGTCTCTCCTTCTCTGACACCCGGCTATGAGGACGCTTCCGGAAGCGGCGAGAAAGAAGAGCTGTGATGGGGTCGCAGGAAACCATGTGAGCATATATTGACGTGAATAGTCCTGAGAAGGAGAATAGAAGGACAGAATGACAGAAAGACAGTACAAAGGATACTGCTCCGGATACAGCTCCGGATACAGAGAGGATGAAGGGTATGCCCGGGCAGCTGTGTGGGAGGAGGAGGAGAACAAGAGGGGCAGGGACAGAGCATTAATAGTCTGGACTTACAGCCAAAGAAGAGGTGGCAGTAAAGCCTCAGGTCGGGATCATGAGACCAACGAGCGACTCTTACCCGGGCTGGTAAGCAGCAGGCCGAGTGTTATAGTTGTTGGTTGTCAAAGTGCAGCGAGCCGATCTGGCACACCAAATAGGATGTGTAGCCCATATGCGTCGTACAGTGCGGAGGGACGAGAAGGATCCAGCCTGAGCCTGACCCAGACAGTCGGGACACACAAGTGGGAGTGTCTCCAAGTCTACTGCGGCCCGCGTCAGACTGCTAGAGCAGAAACCAAAGTATATGCGAGACTAAAGTATATCATGTACCTTGATGGGCTGCTGCCTTATCTGCTGGGTCAAACTGTACCGGTTCTGCAGCAGAGAAAGCCACGCATTATTCCATACAAGTGTGGTCTAGAAGGAAGGAACCATGTCAAGCTTCCCCGAGAAATCGTTGCGGGAGCTAATCTCAGCTGAGGAGGAGCAGATAGAAGATACGTCGAGGAACAAAGGGGAGACTGGCGAGCTTGGGTTTGCGCCCATGTCCCCATAGCTCAAAGCTCGATAATAAGGGTCACCGAGTTTTCCAGAAGCAGAGAAGGAAAGAGGTTCGGACCAATGAGGGGGTCACAGGACGGAGAGGGACAGAGGTGTGGTAAATCGACAGGGATTTGTATCGCCGAGACAGCATCTCATCTGATTCCCTTGATTCATCCTGGGAAAAAGACGACCTGCTAGCGCGCCATTCGACATTGAAACATTCCAGCGACTCCACTGCCCTGAACTGCCCAGGGCCCCGGTGTCCACTGCCCCGTTCCTCGGGAATAAAATGTGGAGTCTCCCCAAATGCGCGGTGTGTGCACAACCGTCCAGTCCGTCATTCCATCTTCCCGCCTTTTCCCAACCGACCGGAACAGGGGACAGCGGCATTCGCCGTTGGCATTCTCGGATCTTACTGCACAGTACATGTCTTGAAGCCCGACAGTTTGGTAAGGTACAAGGCGGTTTGCAGGTGCCCGACGACAATCGATGGGGATTTGGTGAAATGCAGGGTCTGAATTTCGCTTTGTTCCAGGAAATGGCTCTGAACGTCTACCACTTGTAATGGAAGTTACGCATGCTCAAGCTCAGACCTAAGGTACCTTAGGACCGTTGGACTCGGATGTGTCGGATACAACATAACGTCTTAAATACCTAGTATACATGATACGTACTGCGTAGTAGTAAACAACCTGAAAACTCGCATCATCTGCGCATCATCCACCGTCTCCTCGGGCTCCTTGCGAGTCACTACCATGACTACGTCACCGCAAGAAGTCGGTGTGCCGGCCTCGACAGCGTCAAGAGAAGAAGATGTGGTGTACCGTTATTGGAGCCACATAATCGGTAGACTCAGATCAATCACAACGTGGACGATACAGAAAGGAGAAAAACCAAGAATCCATGCCTTGATATGGGGGTCATTCTCCGTGGCTCATCAATGACTTGCATCGGCGGATCTCCAGAGGATCGTTGGTAAGGGCCGCCTCAGCACAGTGCCGGGAATAATCGATTGATGCTGTGTCAATAGGGTTAGGGGCAGCCAGCTGTGGACCTGCGGACCCTGCCGGTTGGCAGCTGGTTTGCCGTGTCTTATTAGACTTGCTGGTGGGGTTCGCCGCATAAAAACGAACCAAAGAAAGTTCAGTTGACAAGGCGCGTCTCCCAAAGTGAGAAGCGCGTCGTGCCGCCCATAACACCAGGGTACCCGACTTTATCTTACACTTGCAATACCTCCTACACCAAAAACTCAAGTCACAACACTCACCCTACCTTCGTCTTATATTCCTATTGTCGGATGTTCCCGATTGTGACCTCGATAGCAAACATCCCTCTGCTGTAACTCCCTAATTGATCTCCCACATTGCCCGTGGACGTCCACTCGCGGGTGGTCCAGACTGAGATAAACGCGTCCATGCCGTCTTGGTCGACGCACAACCACGATACAGTACATCTCTAGAAGATACCGGAAAGCCGGGAGCTCTCATGAATACCAGAACGTCTCGAAGACGCGTCTAGATCCATCACAGCCATGCATCTACCGCGCTCCCTAATATCCAAGCTCTACCTCCACCTCCAGAACACGCGTCACCCATTGTCACCACCGGTCCTCGTCCTCGTCGCCCTCGAACCTGACGCACTATGTGCCTGCCGGATCCTGACACGCATGCTCAAGCATGACTACATACCGCACAAAATCCAGCCTGTGGCCGGCTACACCGACCTGGAGCGCGTCGGCCGAGATCTCGTCGCGCCCATGATGGAGACCCGCGGAGGTGCCGGCGGCGTGGTGGTCTGTCTCGGGGTGGGCGGCATGGTTGACCTAGGCCAGGTTTTGGGCCTGGAGCCAGAAGGGGAGGAGAACACCTTTGCCGGCGTGGAGGTGTGGGTTGTGGACTCGCATAGGCCGTGGAACTTAGCCAATGTGTTCGGTGGGTTTCCGCTTGAGCCCGAGACGGAGGATGCTACGACATATGTCGCACGGTCTCCCGCTGGTGTCGTTGCCGGACGGATAGAGAAGGGATATAAGCCTGGCAAGGGTGGGATCGTGGTGTTGGACGATGGCGACATTGAGGACCAGCTCGACGCCGAAAAGGACGCATATCTCAAGCTGGTGGATATGCCGGACGTTGATGACAATGGGGAGGACCTTGACGACAGCGATGGGGAGAGCGATGATGACGATGTAGACGGAGAAGATGCGCTTGCGGTTTCACGTGCTGGCCAGAAGCGGAAGTCGTGGTCGGACCAAGACGAGGATGATGAGAGCGAGGGCGACGACAGGCCGCACCAGAGGAGGAGGAGCAACTCGGTAAGTGAGACCGAAATTTCTATATCTTGTCTGGTCTAACCGGCTTTCAGTCCACTCCTATAGCAGACTCGCCTCGACGGCCAGCCCAACGCGGTCTAATCTCGCTGAGAGACGACGCCGTATTCTCGTCTAGCGATTCGGCTGATCCACCCACAGCAGCACAACCGCCTAAAGCTCTATCTGCGCGGACAATGAGACGGCGACTACTTCGCATACGGCGGGAGAATGAAGCGATTCTGCAGAAATACTACCGCATGGGCACATCTTACTCGGAGCCAATATCATCGATGCTCTACTCACTAGCATCGGAGCTGGGCAGAGAAGACAACGACATGTTATGGCTAACCATTGTCGGTGTCTCGTCCATGGAGCTCTACGGCCGGTCATCGGCGGGAGTGGCAGTTACCGTCCGCAATCCAGATTCTCGTGCCGCGTCCGGCTGGCTGGGCATGCGCGGTGCCCGCATACGACAGCTCCTCCGGGACGAAGTCAGACGGTTAAATCCACCAGATGTAGGACCCCCGAACGGAAGGGTACTGCCGGAAGCAGTTGGCATCATTCCCACCACGGCACGCAGCCCAGAAGACACCAGCATCCGACTCTCCCCGGAACCCAAGTTTCTCATGGTGCGGCACTGGAGCTTATACGACAGCATGCTGCACTCGCCCTATCTGTTCTCCCGGCTCAAGACGTGGAGCGAGACAGGCCTGAAGAGGCTGCACAAGCTTCTGGCGAAGATGGGCGTCAGCCTGGTGCAGTGCAAGCAGAGCTACACGCACATGGACATGGTGCTCAAGCGCGAGCTGCGCACGAAGCTGCTCAAGTACGCATCCCTGTACAATCTCGACGAGATGGTGCCCGCTATCGACACGGATGGTAAGGACCGCGCCGGCGCCAAGGACGGATGGGGCTTCGTGCGCAGCTGGGGTTGGCGTGCAACGTTGAGCGCGCAGGATGTCGGTGTTGTCATCGGCGCCCTGCTGGAGGTGGGGAAGCATGCTGCAACATCTGATAGTACTGCGGCAAGTCAGTCACAGGCGGTGGTTGCCGATGACGAGGAGCAGCTCCTGGCAATGGGAGAGGAATGGCTACCGCGGTTCTGGGACGCGTATGACGCACTGGAGAAGTAAGCCTTTGGCAGATCCTCCCCCTTTTCCCCTACCCACTGCAGCTGTGCTGACATGTAATCACAGCATCGAGTCGTTGAAAGCCGGACTGCCAACCGCCCAGTACTTGCACAAATCCATCTTTACCACGGGCACCATCATTGTCAAGAAGAAGCAGATCTCGCATCTGCGCGCGTTCCGCATGTGCATTGTCAAGGACTCTCCCGAGTCAGCACTGTTCAACCACCCGGGCGCACTGACGAAACTCGCCCTCTGGATCGGCGAAGCGCTGGCGGAGCAGGAGAAGGAAGCTACCGGCCGCCTCGCGCACGGCGGCCGCGGTACGCCGCTCGTTGTCGCTAGCTTGGACGAGAAGCGCGGGGTGTATGTCGTCGTCGGCACCGGCGGCGGTGGCGGTGGGCCGGACGGAGTGTTTGTGGACCGAGAGGTGGCGAAGAAGAAGAAGGCCGAGAGAGAAGCTAAGGCGAAGGCGAGGGAGGAGAGTAAGAGGGCCAAAGAGAAGATCAGGGCCGAGAAGAGGGCTGCCAAACGCGCGGCGAGAGACGATGGTGAGGATGCGGAGGAAGAAGAAGACGACGACGAGGATGACAGCGAGTCAGATGCGTCTGATGTCTCCGAGTCTGAAGATGAAGAAGACGACGAGGCGCGGAAGGAGAGGGGGTACGGTCTGAACAAGTTCGGTGTGGCGTTCCAGGACGTTGTCTCGGAGACCAACGCGCGGGTGCGCATCGACAGTTTCGAGCACTGCGTCGTTGAGGTGAAGAAGGAGGATCTAGGTGGCTTCTTGGAGAGCTTGAGCATGAAGGCCGTTGTTGGGTGATCCATACGTGCATGGAGGAGCATATCACGAGTGCTGTGCTGTTATTACTGGTGCTAGGCGTTCTTCAAGGGTAGGTACGGGAAAGTTTTCTCTCATTGGGAAGCAACACGATCGAGACGAACGCATGGGACTGGTTACTATTGGGGTATTTTCCCTCGTGCATAAGTAGCTAGTATATTCGAGGTCTGAACATGATCATAGTTTGCTACATCTCGTAGCCTGTCTCGTGCCAACTTGTGATGGGATGTGTGACATAGTCTCGTCTCGTTGTAAGCAGCCACACTTACACTCGCAGGCACGGTATACAAGTTTGATAGACCAGACCAGCCTTGTCCATTATTTTGTTTATCCGAGCACCGCTGGCACTCTTGGGCAGCGATCTGGGAATCGACGCATACTTCGAGCCAATCTTTGGGAGAGCGTACCTCGGTTCAACTCCGCTTTTGGTGTAAAGTGCCTTTCCCGTAACTGACTGTGAGCAGAGTCACGACTCAGATATACTCGCCTTGCATGAGGGTAAATTTCTCAGCATAACCCCGGGGCATCCTAATAAATGTCTTGGCGATTGCACAGCCCCCTTGCTGGTGCGTCATGATTCGCCAAGCTCCGGAACCTCGACCCTGGCACTTGTTGAGGATGACCGCACCGGGCGCAGCGGCTTTTGGAGATATTGTATTCGTACCGACTCAACATCGAGGTAATGCCTCAATTTTGAGTGTGATGGGTTCTTGTTGTGCTCCGCGCTCGAGGGAAGAATGAAGAATCGAGATAAATGCGAATGACAGTAACCCTTTACTGTCGATACGCGTATGCACACGGAGTACGTACGGTACAGTAGTGCCCTTGAGGTGCTTATCGACGTTCCTTGCAGGGCATCCACTTCAGCCTCGTCCCGTCCCCAAGGTTTGGTACCTGGAACCTTGAGGGCCTTCGATGCAGTACGCTTTTCCTTTGTCCGAAATGCACGGCATTCAAACTCATAGCAACACCGGACAACTTATAACCTCTACAGGTACTTAGGCAGAGCATAGAACTCAGCCACAAGATCAAGATACCGGACGGTTGGCTGCCTGGTGCGTCCACATCGTGACCTCATGGAGATAAAACCCGGAAGTGCAGTAGATGTACATGTACATGGGTACCTCCGTCATCCCGTCCCATCCCTTCTGCGACAGTGGCCCGTTCTGCCCCTCATTTCAAGCATTGCATTTCCCCTTTGCCGCCGCACGTCGTCACTTCGATCACTCGACACTCGCTCCACCAAGTAGCCTGCCTGCCTGCCTGCCAGCCAGCCCACTTACTCGCGACCAAACTACTGCGGTTGCGATACCTTGGACCACAACAAGTTTCACTACACACAGCAATTCACCGAAGTCTTGCTGTTGGCCCCGTTTCCCAAGCACCCTCCGAAAATCCGTAAACACCCATCCTATCTCTTCAACTGAACGTATCTTACTTCGCATCCAACAAATACCTACCTTACGTTTCAACTCAAGCCCCTTACCTCGACCGTTAGACGGGCAAAACGCGCAGCCAATACAGATAAACCCTAAGGCGCCGTCGCATATAACACCAGGCACGCTCTCATAGAAGACCGGCACCTTTTGTCAGGATGGGTGGAAAGTGAGTTAGTTGCATCTGATGTTGTTTTACCACACCCCGCGTCGACATTGTTCGCCACTGCGACGCAACGACGTGAACAATGCACGACGGCGATGGGCCGCCTCACACGGCCAAAGCAATCCAACCTCGGCCTTCGCGGGATTCTCGTAGAATGTGATCACAGCACACACATGCGCAACACAAAACAGAAAGCAGAAAGGATATACTCGGCTAACACCCAACCCCCTTCCCTCCCAGACAGTCCAAGCTCTCCCAGGAGCAGCTAGCAGAGCTGCAGAAGTCGACGCACTTCGACAAGAAGGAGCTCCAACAGTGGTACAAGGGCTTCCTCAAGGACTGCCCGTCGGGCATGCTCACCAAGGACGAGTTCCAAAAGATCTACCGCCAGTTCTTCCCCTTCGGCGACCCCTCGTCCTTCGCCGACTACGTCTTCAACGTCTTCGACAGCGACAAGTCGGGCTCCATCGACTTCAAGGAGTTCATCTGCGCCCTGAGCGTCACCAGCCGCGGCAAGATGGAGGACAAGCTCGACTGGGCCTTCCAGCTGTACGACATTGACGGCGACGGCAAGATAAGCTACGACGAGATGCTGAAGATTGTCGAGGCGATCTACAAGATGGTGCGTTTCATCCCCTTCCCTTGCTCTCAGTTTGGACCAGTAATGGTTGTCAGTCAGTCGGTGCTAACACGGGCGGCGGCAAAGGTGGGCTCGATGGTCAAACTCCCAGAAGACGAAGATACCCCCGAGAAGCGCGTAAAGAAGATCTTCAAGATGATGGACAAGGACGAGAACGGCAGCTTAGACATGGAGGAGTTCAAGGAGGGCAGCAAGCGCGACGAGACCATCGTGTCGGCCCTGTCTCTTTACGATGGCCTAGTCTGATTTGAAAGAAAGGCCCAACAGGATAACGCTTTGATGAAATAAACACGAGCGATGAAACGGTCTAGATTCGGGTTTTGCGCCTGCCAAGATACGCTGCTCCGGGATTCGGACAGTTTACATGAGCCCGGATCGCCGTCTGCGTATGACGGCGGGGTCGGTGGATGGAACGGGGAGGACACCCCTTCGGGCATCTGGGACTCGGCACAGCTCTGGCATGGAACCTGAGAGTGCAAGGTGAGGATACTTGAGGGACGATAGGGAAGCATGATGGTCCGCAAGGCCAAGTCGATGCTCACGTATGAATAAATGAACTGTAACTTTCTCATCCCTCACCGGGTAGCAAGGCCGTATCCGATCGCATTGCTTGTTTACCGTGGATTATATACAGTCGTGACGTCAGTAAATACTCCCAAGAGCTCCGTAAACTCTTCTATATCTTTTGTCAGTCTCACCGGGATTCAATGAGCCTCGAACGGCTTGCCGAGACGGTCACATCATTATGTGATAGCATGGACCTAATCGCCACTGCTCACACCATTGGGAGGAGATACGCACACTACCCTGAATGAGACATACTGACTGATAAGGGATCGCAACAGAGGGGATATATTGAAACACTATCCTATCTTGCGCTCACGCAGGATAAGACACCAGGACAGATCGACATATGCTACAAAGACCGCGAAAGGTACAGTCCCCCCCTCCCAAAAAAATAAAAAAATAAAAAGACCCTTCTTTCGCTGCAGGCCAATTCTCCAATCCGGGCAGGTCGAAGAACCTTTCCACCCTCGACTTTTCGGAAACCGATAACATCAGCAAGACAACGCCATTTATACGAACACTCGTCCCTCCAATGTCGGCGCTTAGCTCGAAGAGCCATAGGCCTCCTCAACATCCTTGCGGAACCGGTTGAGGATGCCCTTGCGGTTCAGCTTCTGAGCTGCGGTAACGAGGCTCTGTTCCATGGTTAGCTATCGTTGACCATGACATAGGATGCCGAGTCACATCCCGGTTTACTTGGGGAACCACTTACGTTTTGCGGTGTCCACTCCTCGTCCGACATGACAACACCCTCGATGATCTCGATGCCGGACAGGCCGCCAGCACGACCCGCGGTCTGGAGCTCCTTGAGCACGGCCTGCTGCAGCTTCTTATTGTGCACCAGCTCCTCGATGGTGTTGCCCTCCACTCCGATGGAGGCGGCCAGCTTCTTCAGCGCCGGCTCGGCGGGGACGATGATGGCGATGGGCCGGGTTTTGGAGGAGTCGGCGTACACGCAGATGTTGGCCACCACGGGCGCGGACCGGTAGATGGACTCGAGCTTCTCGAGTGCGATGTACTCGCCGTTCAGCGTCTTGACCAGGTTCTTCTTGCGGTCGATGATCTTGAGGTGGCCGTGGCGGTCCCACTCGCCGATGTCGCCCGTCTTGAACCAGCCGTCAGGCGTCATGGACTCGGCCGTCTCCTTGTCGTTCTGGTAGTAGCCTTCCATGACGGTCGGCCCGCGCAGCCAGATCTCGCCCTGCGGGTTGGGCTTGTTGGTCGCGAAGTAGCCGGCGTCGGCGAAGTCGACGAGCTTGGCCTCGACCGAGGCGGGCATGGCGCCGATGGAGTCGGCGGTCCACTCGAGCGGGTTCTGCAGCGTGCCGTTGGCTGTTGTCTCGGTGAGTCCGTAGCCGATAATCATGGGGCAGATGGCCATGCTGATGAAGCGCTGCGTCTCCTTGGAGACGGGGCCTCCGCCGTTCATGCACAGCTTCAGCCGGCCGCCGGTTGCTTCCTTGATCTTCTTGAAGACGATTGCATCCAGAGCCCCCGAACCGGGCAGCCCCGCGGCCATGAGCGCGTTCTTGGCCCAGAGAGCGCCCCAGAACAGCTTCTGGACTACCTGACCACCATCGTGGACCTTTGCAATGATGCCCTTCTTGACCGTCTCCCACACTGCCGGGACACCAACCATGACACTGGGCCTAAATTCTCGTATATCGCCTTTGCAGTTACGAACCGAAGTGTCGGATAAGGTTTTGGGGTTGCTGTAGCCCATGGTGGAGCCCCAGAAGATGGACGCATTCTCGAAGACGTACTCGAGGATATGTGCCAGGGGAAGGTATGTCAGCAAGCCATCGCCGGGCCCAATGAAAGGCTGCACCACGATGCTCACACTCGCAACTAGGGATCCCCAACAAGATTAGCCGAAGCGTTCTGACGGAAGATGATGAACAAGGGATCGATAAGAATGGATGTAAGCTTACCTGACGCAACCACATTTCTATGCCTCAGAGGCACACCCTTGGGGGTGCCGGTCGAACCGGAGGTGTACATGATACAGCACAGGTCTTCCGGCGTCGGAGGGACGGGGTCGACGGGGTTATCCTCGCCAAGCTTACGCAGCTCCTCGACGCTGCGAACGCTGACATGAGGGAACGCGGCCGTTAGCTTGTCGATATGGTCCTGCTTGACCTGGTTCTGGTTGTTGTATATGACGTGCTTGACCTCAGTAGCATCCTTGAGGACGTTGCCGAGGGTAGGCAGGAGGTGGGGATCGAGGAAGATGGCCTTGGCGCCTGTGGCGACCATGGAATGGCGAAGACCCTCCTCGCCGAGGGTGTCGTAGGCAGTGACGATGGCCATGTTCTGGGAGGCCGCTCCGTGGCCCATGGCAAGCCAGTACTGGCTCGTGGCGGCGAAAATGTGGACTCGGTCACCGGCCTCGAGGCCGAGCTTGCGCAGACCGGCGCCGAGCTGCAGCGTGAGAGTCTCATATTCGTTAAATGTCAGATATTCATAGCCGCTCAGCTCGAAGTAGGTCCAGTTCTTGTCGACCTCGCGCTCCTCTCCGTCGACCATCTTCTTGACCTTCTTGGTCTCCTGGTGGGTGCGCACGAGCTTGCGCGAGCCCATGCACTTGGCATTGCCGTACTTGGCCGCGCTCACGCGGACGAGGTCGTAGACGGTAGAGATGTTCTCCTCGGGTTTCGTGGGCAGCTCGTGGACTGCTGAGGGGTGCCGGCGTACTGGCGTCTCGCCCTCGACGGGTTGCTGGCCGGGCACCTCGACAGTGAATGGAGGCTTAGCCGACATCCGCGGCAATACCGTCTGTTGAGTCATGTTGGGCTGGTTTTTGCGAAGTTGCTTTGGGTATTGGGTATCTCGAGAGGAATGGTTGTGCACGTCTGTACTGTGCTGCTTGGGCCTTGAGGGGAGGAGGGCGCTGCAGCGATGACGAAGCTTGAGCTACTTGTTTGTTGAGGAGGTCTCTGCCTGGTTTGCGGAGGCGAGCTGTTAATTTGGGGTCGAGCCAGCTGGTTGGCTACGAAACTTTGGGGTAACACGCTGTGTCTTTTGCTAGACTTGAGCTGCCAAGCGTCCTTTTCACGACGATGAGAATGAAGGGAAGATGAAGCGAAACCAAGAGAAGGATAGCAAGCAGGAAAGCGAAGAGAGCGGGAAAAAGGATGGAAGTTGGACACGAGGGCTGGGGCGAGGGCTGCACTTTCTCCTCTTGTTGACGAGATGAAAGCAAGGCTTTTGCTTGGCTTTTTCGCTACCACTTTAGCTGCTTGAAGCCACTGTGCACACTAGCCACATACAGCGTAGCCTCTGTTAGGGGCAAAGGCCTGGCGATTTCATCAAAAAGCTCAATTTCTCCTCTCCAATGGCCTGCGTTGCCGCAGCATGGAGAGGGATCCATAGATGGCTCGAGCTTTCTCTCGCCAACTGACCCATGACGAAATACAGTGGAGATACAACTCTGTTCAGGAGCTGCAGGAGAAACGGCGCCAGCTGAGAAACCCCGGGGTACGGGAAGAAAATCATCTAGCATAGCACTAGGCTGACTTGGGAACAGTGTGGTTTTCTAGCTCCTTGACATTGCAGAAAAGATGATGCGGGGTTCCTTCCGATGGCAGGACATCCCCAACAACTTCACCAGCTTCCCAAGGACATTCCAGGTTGCCCAGCAATGCCGAGGAGAGACTATTGTCACTTGACTTAAACCGTTGGTTGAAGACAGATCCACTACAGCAGTTAGACATACGTGTACTTCAAACTTGGGGGCGTCAGCTGGCACAGTTCATCGAACGAAAGAAAGTCTTTACAGCAAACAGACACTTCCAATAATCGAGCACAGCCCCGACACCCTGCTTCTTGGCCGCGTCGACACAAATTACCAATCCTCAGTTGGAGCGGTCAGATACTGTGCTGCTGTCAGAGTGTCCAACTTTGCAGTGAAGAACGGGGTTACAACTATAATTCGGCCAGATCTGACCCGAGTCAATGTTTCCGACCGACCCGTAGAGGTGCATACTTACTACGTACATACCTTCCTTCAAATCATCTTCTGTGCGCATTGCAGCAGACGGGGTTGTCCCACGTAAGCCCGCCGCAAGACGGCGGAACATACCGTCGACATGCCTCTCGACGGTCTTATTCAATGCCTCGGCGACCATGTTCCGTCGGTGGAAGAAGGTTCGTCTCTCGTGTACGGCTGACGTGGTTACCGGGATCTAATTGTCAGCCGCGAAGAGACATTCGATCTATTCTCACAGGACCTCCCCTCTCAAAATCTCGGCTTCGTGGACTCCAAGTCTTACGTGCTCGAGCTCACAGTCGGTGACCATGACCTCACCATTCATCAGTCGCCGGCCATCCTCTCATCCAACCGTGCGGGCGGCACAACGGGAGCAGGCAAGTCCTCAACCGTTGTCTCCCTCTTGCTCATGCATAGGTAGCTATGCTAAACCGCAACGTCGCCTCGTTTAGTCGTATGGAAGATCACGCCTGTCTTCGCCGACTGGATAAGTAGGCCGGACAACATTCTCTTCACCAGTGGCGCTCTATCAGCCGAGTCGACCGTTGTTGAGCTCGGCTGCGGGATATCGGCCCTGATCGGCTTGCTGTTGGCGCCCAAGATATCCAGCTATGTCCTGACCGACCAATCCTATGTCTCGAGGCTGTTGGAGCAGAACATAGAGGAGAATAAAGGTATGCTCACCGCCAAACCTACAGCGACAGGCAAGGGTACGAGGAACAGCAGTAGCAGTCGCAGGTCGAAAGGAGGTCCCCCCGGCATCCGCAGGGCATCGTCATTGGCGTCCGATCGACTTATCTTCCGGCCGTTGGACTGGGAAACAGACACGGTCACCTCGTCTTTGACCGGGAGCCAGACGGCGCGCAGCTTCGATGCAATCATCTGCTGTGACTGCATTTACAACGAAGCACTGGTGGAACCTCTCGTGCAGACCTGCGCCGACATCTGCAGGCTACGAGCAGACGAGGTGTCCAACAGCAGCGCCAAGAGAAAGCTTCCATGCATATGCGTCGTTGCTCAGCAACTCCGCGATTCCGACGTGTTTGAGGCTTGGTTGGCCCGGTTTGCATCGGACTTTGATGTCTGGCGCGTACCTGACTCACACCTTGTCGAAAGCCTGCGGTCTAGCACCGGGTTTGCCGTACATATTGGCATTCTGAAGGGATGTGCTGGGGCAGTTAATAGACAAGATATGTAGATGTCCATAGAAAGCTCTCTATAGTGTCGCTAAAGACAGCTTGGAAGCAGCCGCGGCGTTTAAAAGGATATACCAACGGATCTTCATTTCGATAATCCTAGCCACGTCTCGTTCAGAGTTGAGGACTAATGGGACTTGTCCAGCTGGTACACTTTCAGGATGCCCATCAAGGCACAATGCATCCAAGCCAAGAACTTGGAACTCTTCATGGTGGAGACATGCACCGTACAGATATAATTGCTATTAGCGGTGGCAAGCGATACGGATCCACCCGCCTTCACACCAAAATGGTGTGTCACATAAAATGTCAAGGTGCCGGAGTGGTTAACGGGCGGCCCTGCTATCAAACGCAGTGTAGGCCGTGTCTTCGGACGCGCAGGTTCGAATCCTGTCCTTGACGGTTTCTTTTGCATTTTTGCAGGAGCCCAACTCAGAGCACTATTATTTTTTCTTTATTGGTTATTGAGGCAGGATCAAAACGACCCATGGATGAAAACTCACCATATCTAAGTGTCAATTGACTTCTGGGTCATTATACGGACGACAATAAGACGAAGATATCTCAGCTGGGGGCAGCTTATGCCACGGCGACTTTTAGATATTTGGACGGAGTGTGACTTAGCGGATAATGCGTGTCTGTATTTCCGACCCTGGCAGGCTTGCAAGTCTGGCAGTATATAGCGGCCTAGGGTGTTTGTCCGCGACGGGGATGCGCCCGAAAGCTGTAAAAAGCTGTAAATATTCGCTGCGACAAGTCGGACAATCACATAATTATGTTTCTTGTCGCCTAGTTCACCTCACCGCTGTTCTCCATGTAGCCTATATTCTTGTCATGAAGCCCTCTTAGTCGCGTGGTTGTCTCATCGCGATGGTCCAAAACCAGCACAAAACGGGATATTAAGTCCTGCACTGTCAAGAAGCTCAGTCAAGTTCTTAGGTCATATCATGACCAAGACCAACATGTTGGAGGTCTATCAAGCATAGAGGTGCGCTGTGGAATGAAACAAGCACAGCAATCGTGACTCATTAAAGTAAAGCCTGATATGTAAAGGATATCGTCACTTATAAATCCCACACATCATACCAGTTCCCAGCCCACCACGCAGTCCCAACTCATGGCACGTATGCTACGACTCGCCTTCATCGACAGATACTTCTCCTTCGACATTCCCCTCGCATCCTCATTATTCAGCTGCGTGAGCCCGAGCAGCTGGAGTTGCTGACCGGGCGCCCCCAGGTCACGGGCAGGAATATCAACCCACCACCAGAACCCGTCATTTTCGAGCACGACCATGTCCTCCTTCTGACCATTCAACCCGTGAATTTTCATCATGAGCAGCAGCGGTTTACCCCTGCCGTGCTTCTCGCCGTCCCAATGCTCGCAGACTTTGCTGAATTGGAACCGCACTATTTCTCCACCGCGAACAGCAATGTGCTTTTCGCGTGGACTAAAGGTGAACTCGTTGAGCCCCTCCTTCCCGGCATGGCAGTACCACATCGCCTGCTCGCCCTTGAGCGGACCGACGATGTACTCCTCCCACGTCGGGATTCTTCCATCGCTGCGATAGAAATGCCTCGAATCCTCCGGGAAATGCTTAAGCCCGAATAGGTCGTTGGAGAGTGTAAACATCTCGGGCGCGAATCGTTTGATGTACCGCGGCTTTTCAACCGCGCCAGCACCCCAGCAAGCATCGATGAGCTTCCACTCCCCGCCATCAATCCGCACCGCGTTCCACGCATGCCCCGTAGCGTCGCGGGGCGGCGGACCCTGTCCAGCAGCCAGCGGCGTGAAACCGTATCCCTTGCCGTGGCCAGAAACTAAAACGCACTCCAATCCAGCCCGCTGCGCGATACCCTGGTACACCTTCGCGTAGCCCTCGCAGACGGCCTTACCGCTAAAGATGGTCTGGTCCAGGGTCTGGCCGCGAGGTATGCGGTCGTTGAAGAAGCCGTCCACGTCGTAAGCGACGTTGTGGTGGCACCAGGTGAATATGGCGCGGGCCTTGTCTGTGGGCGACGAGAAAGGGCTGCAGAGGTGGTGGGCTAGGTAGCCGACCGGATCCTGGCGGGGGAGTTCCCAGAACGGGTACTTCTCTGCCACTGCGTCCGGCCCCGAGAAATCTCGGCAGACGAGACATGATTCACCACCCGGAGGAGCGGACTTTGAGCGAGGGGAAGCCGCGGCCCGAGCTGCGACAGCGTCGATCTGTGCGAAGGTAGGCCGCGAGCTTAAGGGTACTGGAGGGGGTGCGTCGCCCCGGCCGTCTCGTGCGGTCTCCACGGCGGATTTTGCTCTGTTCCAGCTTGTCGGTGGTGGAGGCATTCGCCGAGCCGGCAGTGCAGGTGCCTGGTCGTCTTCTTGGTCCGTTGCTGTCGAGCGTGCCGGCCTGCTGGGAAGCCGTGGCGGTAAGGATGGACGCGCATCTGCAATCCGCGACACCGCCGGTGCCGACTTGATAGAGTGCAGCGGTACCCTTGCGGCTTGCGAAGCAGCCTCCTCCTTCGCCCGTGCTTCAAGCTCCCGCCTTGTGGGTGGCAGAGGCGGCAGCTTGGCCTGGTCCAGAGTTGGCGGCAGACGCCGTGTTGGTTGATCCGAACCCACACTCGTTGCTGAGGAGACAGTGTTGTTCAATGATGCGCTCGAGATAGCAGACATATAAGAGATGTCGGACGCATTGGAATTTCTTCGCACTGGCAAGGTTTGCGCGGACGGTCTCCGTGGCGGCAGAGCAGGTGATATCTGTGCTGTAGAGGACCGACTGGGTAGCTGTGGCACGAAGCTCCGCTCTGGAAGCGGTGGGGATGATGTCTCCCCATCTTGGAAACCGGTGGTTCTTCGCGGCAATGGCGGTGCGCTCTCTACTGCAGTGGTGGCCGCTCTGGCCGGCCTGGGAGGTACTGATGGACTCTTTGAGGTTGCCGCTTTCGACCCATATCCATTGGTCAGGAGTTGCGATGAAGCAGGCCGGTTTGGAGGCGGTGGAGGCGGTGCGCGTTTGCCCACACCGGGTGGAGGAGCCTGGAAGTTCTTCTGTTGGTTAAGAGCCGCGATCCTCTCGGCCAAGGTGGTGAATTGGGGCTCTTCGACTTCAGCCATCCCTGCGGTGGGTAGTAAGTTACTGCAAAGCGGCGTTACGAAGATGTCTGCGAAAGGAAGAGGATATGACGTTCTCCTGTTCCTAATCCCAGTCCAGTCGAGCTATTTGCGAACCACGAAGGCAGATAGAAATAAGAGCAAAGTCTAGATCAAACGATTTGAGCGTGCGGTCCGTTTTCTTTGGCTTCATAAATAGCCACTGAGGTTGGATTCTCTACGATATTCGAGAGAGCTGGTCTAAATGGCACAAACAGACAGCCAAAAGTGAAGGTAGACAGAGAAGATAAATGGAATTGAACTAGGAAAAGGATGAATCGACGGAACAGATCATCGACATCGTATCATCACTCAAAAGTTGAGGAGTCGTTGGATGCGAGCCTGCGGCGCAGCGGGGGAATAACCCAAAAGCGCACACAGCCTCGCCAAACCGCCACCCTTTCACTCCGCAATTTGCACCACCGGGCGGTTCCACCTGCTGAAAATGCGGATAGGGCTAGCCAGGAACAGATAGGGAAGGAGCACGAATTAACTACTACAGTACACAGTAAGGTATGCTTAGCGCCCTGGCCCCCCACCTGCTTCCTGCCTTCAACTGAGCTGGAGACTGGAGAAACGCAGACAAAGGAACTCAAAGTCCTAAGTGTTCGGCGGCAAACAAATCGTAGATCTGGATGCAACAGCCTGAAGTGACTTGTTGTGTGCCTTGGAGGATTGGGTCGACATGTTAGACTGGCAGGCATGGCCGCAGGTTCAAAGGCAATTTAGTAACTGTCTACTACTGTATCACCTCTCAAATTGGTTCGCCTTGTTAGTCTAGCAAGTTGCACATGATCGTTCTTGGCTCAAAGACCGTCCATTTTGCTCGGAATGCCTCAATGCAGAATTTTGAGAATGACAAAAGTGCCAAAGAGCTTATCACCTACTAGACCGCCATAAGTGGTATCACTCACGACCTTATTACAGTACTTTTGCTACAACCTGGACAGGTTCAAGCGCACCAAGGGGACCTGTTGATATCAGTGGAAACCGAGGTGATCACTCCACTTCAGCCTCCTTTAGGCTAGGGCGTCTTGAAATAACGGCAGCTAGCGAGTCCCTGTTCTTGGCCCTGCCAATCGGGGCCTGCACCTGATCGACCTCCGCGCTCTCCGTCGCAGATCTGCCGTCTCACAACTCAAGGTTGATAGACGACCTGTTTTATCTCAAGGTTGCCCAGCCTGGTTGACTCCCAGCTTCATATATGTCTTCCGCAGCCGCAAACTTGTTGCGACCAAGCGAGCCAACTTGAACCGTCTTGCTGGTTCTTATCGCGTTACACGTTAAAACCACTCCTTCTGGCCACCAGCAGTCCTACAATACCCCCGTATCGTGTAACCAGCATTCCATAAGCCCATGATACAGATTGGCCACCCAGGACGCCAGAACCCGACATTATTACCATGTCTTCCGACACGCCTGAAGTCTCGCCTCCACCCGCAAGACCTCGCATAGGCTTCTTCGACTTGCCTAGAGAGGTGCAGAGGGAGATATTCAGCCACTGCAGCCAAGGCGATCTGATATGTTCGTCGCTCGTGTCCAAGGATTTCCGCGAGCTTGCCGCCGCACAGCTCTACCGCAACTTCCACATAGTCTTCCCCGATGAAGATGATCCGAGCTACGACTCGCCTATCGATGGACTGGCGGGCGGCCTAGACACGTTCGTGACGAGCGACTATGACTACGCCCAGCACCTGCGCGACCTCTCGCTCGATACACTAAGCGCCGGCGACAAGGCTGAGACGGCCTATAAGCCATATCTGTACAGTGTCAGCTGCGGAAAGTTTATGAATACGCTGCTTCACTTGACTCTGAAGAAAGCCAAGAGGTTGGAGGCCTTCCGGTAAGTTTCTTCAACCCGCAGTTTCCGTCTCTTGTCACGGTGCTAACAATGCGCCAATTCGCAGTTGGAATATCCGCGTCGAGCTCAGCCGGCCAGTCTACAAAGCGCTTCACCAGATCGATTCGCTCAAGGTCCTACAACTGAGGCTGCAGGCAGGGCCCTCACTCTACGAGACTCCGCCACCGCTGCCCTTTTCCGGGACGAGTAGCCCGGCGTCGTCAGTCATACATATCCCCGATCCAGTGCCTCCTCCGCCACCGCCGCAGATATTCTCGCCGCCACCAACTTTCAGTATTCCGGGCAACGCCCAGCTATTCTATGTTGCGCCGGCAAGCGCACCCCCGCCGCCGCCGCTTCCTCCGCCAAAGCATGTTGCAAGAAACAAACCCTTCAAAAAGAGCAATCTCAGCAAAGAACCGCCTACACTCTCAGGGTTCAAAAACTTGAAGACCCTGTCGGTTCTTGATATAGACTCTCTGGACATCATCACGGAGCTCAAGTCTTGTGTCAGGAACTCGGCAAGCACCCTTACAAAGCTGCAGCTTTCCTTCTCCGATTATCTCGGCTCGCAAGCCAGGAAACCGCCACCCGATGTTAATCCGGACGATTCGGATCCAGATGACGAGTTTCAGGTCGTCCCCATCCCTGCCATGTCAGGCTTCAACGACGATGGCTCCGGACCTGCTAGGGCGTTTCGGGCTCAGGAGGAGCGGAAGAGCCAGGAGGCTGTGCTCGGCAGAATATTTGATGTCGAGCCATATCTGATCAAGAAGCCTCCACCTAAGCCATCGAGGGGAAAAGAGAAGGGCTCTAAGGGGGTTTCGGTCTCTAATCCTGGGGAGGAGTTCATCAACACCCTGAAAGAGTGGTCGCGGAAGCTTATGAAAGAGATGAATGGGTCGGACAGTCTGCCACTATTGCACTCGGAACTCTTGGACCTGATCGAAGAAGCAGCCAGGAAGTATGTCGGCTCCGAAGATCGGGAACAAAGCAAACGGCATGCAAAGAAGGCTGATGAGGCAAGTTCAAGCTCAACTACGAAGCCGGAGGCTGGGGAGGAAGAGCCGGCAGCAGAGAATGCTTCAGACAGCGGTCTGTTCGAAACTATGGCATCGAAGTCCAAAGACACGAAGGACGCGGACGATGTCAACCCGGACGATATCAATATTGAGGAGCCGTTAGAGCAACTTACAATTGAATCTCAGGACTCGGCAACCACCAGGACTCCGCCAAATGAGACTATAACTGTTGCTGCTGCCACGTCTACCGAGAGTCCTGCACCCCGAACTTCTTCGCTCCGAGGTCGTGTCTCTGGGGTGACGGGTGTCGAAAAGGCGGTAAGCAACCTGGAGGCCCAAAGAATCAATTTCAAGACGCTGGCCGAGAAATTGGGACACTACGAGAAAATGGCCACCTACCTAAACACCGAGATCCAGGCACTTCGCGCTACTAGTACCGACTTGCCCGCGGCGTTGGAGCGTATTGCCGAGGCTGAGAGGGAGATGCAGAGCTTTGCCAGGAATATACATGATATCCAGAGGGAAATGAGCGTCGTCGAAGCCGAGATCGATGATGCCGAAAAGCAGATTCCCTCACCTCACACCGCAGAGGGCTCGGAAACCGCCCAGCAGCGACGCATGACCGAGTATTTGCGCTCGACTAGGGGCCTTGCACTGGAAACCCTTAGCGTTTATCTGGTCCCCGTCAAGGCGTCGGTTCTTCACAAGGCGATCGATCTTCGTGCTCTCCGAAAAATCACGCTGCTCAATGTCGGACCACAGGGGCCCATCTGGACGCTCTTCCATAAAGAGAACAAGGAGTCGCCGCTCGCTCTACGCAAGATATTTACTGACAACGTGTCGATGGCGTTTTTGAACCTTGTCTCATCACTGGAGGAGGTACATGACCTCTTCATGCTCGAACGCGATCATAAATACAAGCCCGAGAGTTTTGCGCCCAAGACCAACGTAACCATTACCCAAATTCGACGGCTAGTGTTGAAAAAGCATATGCACACGCTCCGGAGGCTCATGATCAAGAATCAAATGGATCAGTCATGGGATCTCGACGAGAAGACGTTCTCCGTGGTCTGTGGCCGAGGACAACAGCTGGAGGAGCTGGCCTGTAGCACGAATATAAGAGCCATGGTAAGGATCTTGCATTTCCAAAGCATAATGATCATGTTTCACTCCACTAACATAACTTACTCAGCACATATTCATGCGGAAAATGGCCAAGCTGGTCAGGCTCCGAGCGCTGCACATCATCTCCCTGCGCAACGAGGATACTTGCGTCTGGGTGATGCGCGAGACGAAGGAGTTTCTGCTCGACAACCTCTCGCACCACCCGGAGATGAAGCTCGAGTGGGTGTCGATCGATGAGGACGATAAGGTGGACCGCATCATCATGCCATCCGAACTTCCAAATAAGACGAAGAAGAAGAAGGCAAAGAAGGGTAAGGGTAAGCAGAAGGCTACAAACTTCTCTATCAATGGGATCAGTTCTCCTTTCCCCGTCCTTCCGCCGCTGGACAGCTGGGATATCGGCAGTGATAGCGATGAAAATGACGAAGAGGAGACGATGTCGGCCGTGGAGAGGATGCCCGGTGTCAAGTTTTACGACGTCTGGGATGTCAGGATCTTCAAGAAAGAGGTCGTCCATGGTAGACTTTGAGTCTGATTTTGCTTTTCTCGGCGGGGTGGAAGTAGGGGCATAGCGCCGGACACGGAATACCGTTTTGCTTTTTTTCTGGCTCGGACGTTGAGTTTGGATGGACATTGGGACAGCGGCGTTTAGAAGGTGTCTATACATCATTCGATTAATCGTCCGGGTACATATTTGGTGGATAGGTTGTATGGAGCTCAGTGGTCAAAGTCAAGCTGGTCAAACTCCGAGTCCCATATGTTCGGTGTATATTGCTACCTAATGTAGGTACACTTAGCTGCCTTCCTTACTGACTCTAGTTTGGAAAGAAAGCTTGGAGAAACTTGGAGTTACGCCATGCCATTCGCGCATCACCGCTATCGGCACCTTTATCATCGTGTTGCTACGGTCGGTCTGTCGGCAAGAGAACCTGACGATAGGAGCATAGCCTTTGATGATTGAGCCTTGATATCTGTCATGCGGACGATGACGAATGCGCCTAGTGTCCCATTGCAAGTACTGCGGTACGCTTGATACCCCTGATACCTTACCCAGAAGCTAGTCGAGATGCTCTGCGTTTAATGCTCCTTCTCTCAACCCCATGCTGACCAGCCAATGCGATCTCACGTTACCCAACCTGAAGTTTACAGAAACAAGGTTTCCATCCTCCCTTTGACCGTGACTGATCTTCCGATTGCCTTTTATCTTCCGGCTGGAAATATGCCTCCTTCAGGTTACACGTGCCGGGTTGAAAGTGCAGGGGCGACGATAGGAGAAGACTCGGACTCTAGCCCCACTTGACGTGGTAAACCCTTGCAAAGGCTCGGTCAAGCCCCTCAGCGCGGGAGCGTCCATCAGCCAATGAAATCCCCTGCTTTGAAATTCGTAGCCAACCCCGCATTCCGTGAACCGGAGCTCGACAGACGTCTCCGATCATCGGACTCATTGCCGCTGCGGGGCCAGAGTGACGATACCTGCCGCCGGGTAACCCTCAGCAGAAAATCCGGTACTTAAGTACCTGCTGCCGATATCTGCCCACAGCTTCAAATAGAAGCTTGTAGCGCCGAGAAGGTTAAGAGACTCTGTTCTAAGATCTTTCGACATATTACAAAAGAGGACCGTATCCGCTCCTCGACATCATCCTCGCCTACACTCGGATTTTCATACCCGATACCACTTCTTCTAAATCCATTACACCATTGCGCCTACATAATCTCTGGGCGGGACACGGGATAGTATCGCAGATCTCGAGGCACACAATACGAGGTGCACAAACCTACATTTGTTCAACGAGGGAACACAGGTTACGCAGTCAAGATGCCCGGCGTAGAAAGTACCCCCCAGACACTCTACGACAAGGTCCTCCAGGCCCATATCGTCGATGAGAAGCTCGATGGCACAGTCTTGCTCTACATCGACCGACACCTTGTTCACGAAGTCACTTCACCAGTAAGTAACAATCACTGCGCATCCGATGGCTCGATCTCTAGCTCACTGACACTCTGTGTAGCAAGCCTTTGAGGGGCTGGAGAATGCTGGGCGGAAAGTCCGGAGACCGGATTGCACTCTTGCCACAACCGACCACGTAAGTTCATCCAGTTCTTGTGCGTCTGCCTTCCCGCCGGGAGCTTAAAGCTGACATCAGCGTAAACAGAACGTCCCAACCTCGTCAAGGAAATCATTAAAGGACATTGGCAGCTTCATCAAAGAGGATGACTCCAGAACACAATGTGTGACCCTCGAGGAGAATGTCAAGAAGTTTGGCGTCACCTACTTCGGCCTCAGCGACAAGCGACAGGGCATCGTCCATGTCATCGGCCCCGAACAGGGATTCACTCTGCCCGGCACCACGGTAGTGTGCGGCGACAGCCACACCTCGACACACGGCGCCTTCGGTGCCCTTGCCTTCGGAATTGGGACAAGTGAGGTCGAGCACGTCTTGGCCACACAATGCCTGATCACAAAGAGGAGCAAGAACATGAGGATACAGGTCGACGGTGAGCTGGCCCCTGGCGTCAGCTCCAAGGACATCATCCTACACGCCATTGGCAAGATAGGCACAGCTGGTGGCACGGGAGCTGTCATTGAATTCTGCGGCTCAGTCATCCGAAACCTCAGCATTGAGGCGCGTATGTCCATTTGCAACATGTCTATCGAGGGCGGTGCGCGCGCCGGCATGGTGGCACCTGATGAGATCACCTTCGAGTACCTCAAGGGCCGGCCACTGGCTCCCAAGTATGGCTCCGAGATGTGGAACCGGGCTGTTGCATACTGGAAGTCTCTGGCGTCAGATCCTGGTGCCAAGTACGACGTTGATGTGTTCATCGATGCCAAAGATATCGTCCCCACCGTTACGTGGGGAACTAGCCCCGAGGATGTCGTCCCTATCACCGGAGTGGTCCCTGACCCAGAAACCTTTGCCAGCGAGGGCAAGAAGGCCGCCGGACGTCGCATGCTCGAGTACATGGGCCTGACGCCAGGAACCCCCATGGAAGATATTGAGGTCGACAAGGTGTTCATCGGCTCGTGCACCAACTCGAGAATCGAGGACCTGCGCGCTGCGGCCCGTGTCGTCGAGGGTAAGAAGATCGCGGCCAACATCAAACGCGCCATGGTCGTTCCAGGCTCTGGGCTGGTCAA
The DNA here is from genome assembly GCA_023628855.1 of Coniochaeta sp. PK30-01. NCBI lineage: Eukaryota > Fungi > Ascomycota > Sordariomycetes > Coniochaetales > Coniochaetaceae > Coniochaeta > Coniochaeta sp. PK30-01. The sequence continues at coordinate 133,816 of JAMAJW010000040.1, read as the reverse complement.
GCAACAGGCCGAGGAGGAAGGTCTGGACAAGATCTTCGTCGAGGCCGGTTTCGAGTGGCGCGAGGCTGGGTGCAGTATGTGTCTCGGCATGAACCCAGATATCCTGTCGCCCAAGGAGCGTTGTGCCAGCACCAGCAACCGGAATTTCGAGGGTCGCCAAGGCGCCCAGGGCAGGACACATCTGATGTCGCCCGTCATGGCAGCCGCTGCCGCAATTGTCGGCAAGCTCGCTGACGTGCGCAAGATCGCCGAGTACAAGGCCAGCCCACACGTCGAGGCAGCCGTTATCCCAACACCAGCAAAAGCCCGTGTTGACGAGAGAATTGAAGAAGACGACCACGAGAGGGAGGCGCTGGCGGATCAGCCCGAAGACATCTCTCCGCATGTGAACATCCACGCTCCCGGACACGGCACCCCTGCCGGTCTTCCGAAGTTCACTGTCCTCAGAGGCATCGCGGCGCCGATGGAGAAGGCAAACATCGACACTGACGCCATCATTCCGAAGCAGTTCCTGAAGACCATCAAGCGCACTGGTCTCGGGAGCGCTCTCTTTTACGAGATGCGGTTCAATGCCGATGGCACTGAGAACCCGAATTTTGTCCTCAACAAGGAGCCCTACCGCCGCTCCAAGATCATCGTCTGCACTGGCGAGAACTTCGGCTGCGGTAGCTCGCGCGAGCACGCCCCCTGGGCGCTCAACGATTTCGGCGTCAAGAGCGTGATTGCTCCGTCGTTCGCCGACATCTTCTTCAACAACTCGTTCAAGAACGGCATGCTGCCCATCGCCATCAGCAACAAGTCGGATCTCGAGGCCATCCACGCCGAGGCGCAGGCCGGGCGCGAGATCGAGATCGACCTGCCCAATCAGGAGGTCAAGACGGCGGACGGCAAGACGATCTGCAAGTTCGAGGTCGAGGAGTTCCGCAAGCACTGCCTGATCAACGGCCTGGACGATATCGGCCTGACCATGCAGTTGGAGGACAAGATTGCCGAGTTTGAGAAGAAGATGTCGACGGAGACGCCGTGGCTGGACGGCAGCGGGTATCTCAAGAGGAACAAGAACGGCAAGTTGGCCGTCAAGGCTGTCCCTGTGCCGACGACGAACCGTGGCGAGGAGAAGAAGGAGCCGCTCGAGTGGTAATTTGTCTCGAGGGCCTGATTTACTATGACATGATCATCACTACGTTTTGATCTTGACCGTTGTTTTTACGTTGCACTGGGATCAGTCTGAGTGGCAGATGTCTTTCAGTATCGCCGCCAGACACTGCACGGAATTGGATGGGACACCCCCTATTACGGGGTTGGGGAATTCATCCACGAAGATGGATACCCAGGTAGCTTAGGAGTTATGAAAAGTTTGCTTTAGCTTATCGGTGGAAGAATTGAGCTACAAGTCCAGACTCCCAATGAGTTCGCCCGCTGAGAAGTGTATTCAACTATCTCTATCTATAATCGTCTTGCTGCGCAGTTAACCCTGCAATGCTGTTGTTTAGCAATTAATACTCCTCCAATTCTTCACCGTTGAGGCCCACATACCCGCCTCTGCATTCTCGACTAATGCACGGAGATGCTTGACTGAGCCTTGAGGAGGCGGAGATATCTAAGGAATTGCCGGATTACGGCGGAGAGGCCATCCGCCGGGACGGGGTCGACGGACGAGGGGCGGAGCTCACCCTCTCAGGTTTGGAGGCCTATATGCGGGAAAGCTTATTGGAATGCACACACGGCGTTAACGCCACGCCACCCGACAAGCATTGGATTGCGGCTGGCCGACGGCATTAGGTAGTTCCGGAGCGGTACACAAGGAATCACCCCGAGAATGTGGCCTTGGTGCTCTTGGCATGTCGAGTCTGGAATCACGCAGAGTATACCAACGAGGCAGGTGAGGTAGCCCGTTGCGATCCTACTCTTCAGTCATACGTCATCTGCTGAGATGCGCGGGACCCCTTCTTCGCAGACGGGAGTGGGCATCGGCAAGCGAACTACGTACCGGATTGCACTATCGAGTACCGAAGCACAGGAAGCGTTTATTGTTCCTCCCTCCCTGTCGTCAAGCTCTCTCCTGAGTCAGCAATGTGACACTCCGGATCTGATAGACGAAAGCGGGTTGGGCTGTCTTTCTAAGCATTGTGTACCATGTGTAAGTTCAAGACTCCCATTCCTTTCGAGATCACGAAGCCTTTCCTTGGCCCTGGTCAGGCCACTCTTGTTCGGACCCTTTTACGAAGAAGCGAAACCGTGGACCGTGATACGGCGGACACGTCGGCCGCGCGACCGTCTTCTTACGAAAAAGCTAAAAGTCTATTCTTGCGTCTGCTTACTACCAGTAAGTGGAAGAGAGCCTACTGCATAGGTCGTCGCCAGGAAGCAGCCGGGAGCTCAGATCTCGGGACATCATGTACCGTGTTGAGGCTGCCTCTCCTAGGCTACATGATCTGATGCGGAATGTCTATCCTCGTCCTCCTTGCTGTATACCTTTTTGGCAGTCCTGTTCTGGGAGAGGCTGAGAAACTCGATGCGCAGTCTGCGCTTAGCGTCTCACTGGCAGCCTCCTTGTCGAGGGCCGTGCTTGGCATCTGACAAGTGTCGCAAGATGATGTGATGGCGATGAGGAAGAGGCGCCTTGGCCAATGGGAACCTGGCATTATGGATACACCTGCGCGGGCGGATGTGTCTGTCGTTTGTTTGTCCAGAAACAGATATGGAGTCTGCCAGTCTGGCTCAAGTGGCCTGTTCGCGACCGCGTCCCCTTTGCCGGGATAGGTGGTCAATGGTTGAGTTGCAAGGGGACCAGGCATCGGGAGGGTCATGCTTTGGTTGCGGTCAGGCTCGCTGCTCCCAATCGTGCCTAATGTACTCCTGTGGTACTACACTTGTTCCTGCCTCCCTGACGGTCCGATATAATTTCTTCTTCGCGCGGCATGATGATCAAAGCTTGGCTATGTAATGGGACCTGACGATCAGTGTTGAAAGGAGCCCCTGGAGAGCCAGATAAACCAGACAGCATGTTTCGAGGACCTCTGTTTCGCGCAAGCTCCAGGGGCTGCAGGGAAGAGCGCGTCCCTGCAGAGGACCCTTCCGAACCCCGAATTCTTCGGGAGTCTAGCATGGCCGCTGGCGTTGGGGGAGACCATGTCGCCCGGTGGCCCGGGTTGGATTGCCGAAGGACTTCCCCCTGAATCGAGATGTTGGGCAGATCCTGAAAGGTATGATCGGCTGGATCCAAGTCTATCAGGTACAGCAGGGCTGCAGTTTGGTAATCTGCAGTACTGACGAGTTAGAAATTGAGATTGGCCTCAACTTGAATACCATACGAAGTTACAGATATCAGCTGCTCGACTTGGGGTACATGCACAGTAGCAAAGAACATGTGAACCTACTAGAGGGCTGGTCCACTCCTAATTCCAAATGGTTGTTGCTTTACTCGTGACTGGTGATTAGTGATCGCAAGTTCCAGCCTAACCGAGTCATTTGCAGTAGCTGCATACTACCTGGGTAAGCATGTATGTAATTGTGGCCTCATCTCGTGATACTCGTCGGTGGAGTGAAGGTCGTTATCACGGTGCTGTTGTTGAAGAGCGGTGTAGGTTTATTCCAGCTATAGGCGTCTACTTTCTTGCGCAGACTGCAAAATCTAACTGTACGGTGGCTTCTGTACAGAACATACCTTCCCGAACGGAATCCGTTTAGGAGGGACTGGCCTAGTCGTACCTGCCTTCCCACGGTCAGATCGTTTGGTTTCAACTTTCAACGGGTACCTTAGCGACAAGAGTTCGGGTCCACTGAAGACATGCATGGAACTTATGCTAGCAGGAGGGCCTTGCGCTGATCTGAGCTCCCCCTAGGATGTCTCTACGTTAATTCTAAGTCCTAACTAGCATAGTACCTTAAGTAATGTAGTAGCCGCTCCAGGCACCGAGATTGAAGGCAGCTCTATTCTTAGTCTTTTTCGTTGTAATCCACCAGGTTCTTCCGCCCATTTCTTAGTCAGTGAGCCCAAGATTGGTAGATTGGGGGCCTCTAAAGCAGCTGTAGAGTCTCAGGCTCGAACCGACATGGAAATCACTGGGCTCCGGCCACTATCATTGGTCAATTTCCGCCAGCGCGCGCCGGCTAAGGTGTGACTTCCCTTCTCGTTCCGAGTGCAGTCCAAACTGGATGGGACCCCCCCCGGACAGTCCATCAGCTCAACTCGGGAATACAGACGAGACGCATCACCAACGAGGCCATCTCTCTGTTATTGTGTATATGGCTGTTTACTTACGGCGCGGCGACTGCCGGAATCAATTTGTCCTTCAATTGGAGCATCCCGACTCTACGGGCTACCTACATGTCGGAGTTCTTCGAGTGCCCTTTATCTCCGCGTGTCGCAACTGAACACCATCTCCGCAAGTCCTCATAGTAACTTCTTTGATCCATCCCTACAGGGCGCCGTCAGTAGTAATGCAGACGCGGGCCCTAACGAAGACACTACTGTAGTATGCGGTTAGCTCCACGAGAGTTGGTGGTGTCTCCGCCACGTTGCTTGACTAAGGTTGGATGTCCCGGTTTACGGCTGGCTATGTCCATGTACGTAGCTCCATGCAACCGTCTCATCTTACATTCCCGGGCCCAGCATCTCCTGCTGCTGCGATATCCGCAAGGTGAGACAACCACCAGCGGGCATTGCGGGTGATGGGCCCGCCTATGGCGGTGGTGATGGCGAACAAGACCGGGGGTTCCCCATCTTGGAAGAAAGCGGCAACCCAGTCCTGCGCACTAAACCCGCCCCCAGCAAACCCAGGAGCTGTCAAAAAAGGAGACGCCGACGAATGGCCGTTGATGACGGTGGCGCTGTGGGTAGCCCTATGGCCATGTGCATCTGCAAGTACACCGTTACCGCACCCTAGAGTGTCTACTTACATGGACGCGGCAATGTACTCGACTGGCATGGACGACGCCAAGGTGCGATGTGTGCCTGCAGGTACATACATGCTCTCACATATGGACCTGTGATGGCCTCTCCCCTACTTAGTTATTAAAGACTGAGCACCTCCTCTCCCTCGGTTCCACCCAGTAATACTGAGGTCAGTCTTTACGACGACAAGGTTTACGAATTGCCCTACTAGTAGAGTTTCCCGAACATCTCTTACTACTACTCATCCTCAGCAAACAGTCGACAAGTCTCATCCCAGGGCGAAGTGTTGATACAAGACTACGTCACAGTATGGACGTGTCGAGTCCAACGCCGTCATCTCGGACATCAAGTCCCGTAGCAGTCGATAGTCCGACGGGGAGTCAAACCGGCAAACGGAAGAGGGCAAGCAAGCCGAAAGTTCGAACCGGATGCATCACATGGTGAGTAAGAGCCCAATACTACTTCCACGATCTGCCCTTACGTCTTCGGTATAGAATATGCTGACGTCTGTGCGTGACCAGCAAGTGAGTCCTTGTCCTTTCTGTCTCTCCATGCCCCATCCATCATCACTCTGCCTATCTGTGATTCCGTCTCTGCCATAATCTCGGCGCTAACTTGGTCCCAACAACACAAGAATACGGAGAGTCAAGTGTGGCGAGGAGAAGCCAGCGTGTATCCGGTGTACTTCGACAGGACGCACATGCGATGGCTATGACAATGGAGTTCCACCTCGAAGCCGGACGGTCGAGTTCCAGCGTAGCGCTGAGACAGCCAAGATGGAGTTCATCAAAGCCTACCAGTGGAACGAGGCCCTCCGGTCTATGCGCCCCATCGCTGCCGATATCGACGGCACCGAGTCCGAGAAGAAATTCTTCCGCCAGTTTCGTCTCTTGGCCACGGACGGCTTCACAAACCACGTCTGCCACTTCACCACATTCTGGAGCCGCGTGACGCCCCATATAAGTCACCAGGATGAGGCCGTCAAGCACGCCGTTATCGCTCTTGGGGCCGCGTACCAGACATTCCAGCTTTCTCCTCGGGAACCAAACCAGGGGAACAAGCATGGAAAGACGCCGAACACCGGATCGTCCGATGATGGGTTCACGCACGAGAACCTGGAGGTATTCACGATCCAACAGTACAACAAGTCCATCTCGAAGCTGCAGCGACATGTCGGGTCTTCGTCGCCGGAGAGTATACAGGTCACTCTGATCTGCTGTCTCGCATTCATCTGCCTCGAGACCCTGCGTGGCCACCATGAAGCCGCCGTGACGCACTTAATCAACGGCCTCAACATCCTGCAGTCGCTACCCCTGAGAGAGTTTGACTTCCTGTCCGACTTGAGTGGCGGCGACCATCCAGCCGAAGGGCGAGCACGGCCATATTCGGCTCAGTGCAGCATGCGAGACATCATTGACCTTTTCGGCCGACTGGAGGTCAGTGCGTGCTTCTTCGCCTCGGGTCTGAGACCCATAGTCGCCGAACGCGGCTACGCTCACCGGAAAATGGACGATGGAACTTGCTCGAGGTACCCCAGCGAATACTACTCTCCGCGTCAAGCACACAGGGCATATACCTATTTTCTCCGGGACGTACTCGCCCGGCTCTACGAAACCAGTCAAGAACTACCGACATCGCCGTTATGGTCGGATCCGAGGCAGCAGCGGCAGCAGGAATGCCTCCGGCTGCGCGCAGCGAGGCTAGATGCCCTCATCCGCGGATTCCTGTCTGGTTCCCACGCGCCGCAACCGGACACAGACGACCACTACTGCATATACCTCGACCTGCTGCACTTCCGGGCGGCGCAGATCCTCCTCGCCGGAATGGATGAACGCCTAGCAGGACACGATTACGGCTGTGGTCTAGGATACGTGTCCCATTACGACGACTACCCGTCCTCACCCTCGGGTTCGAGCTCGTCATCTTCATACTCGGGCGGGACGACGCCGCCGCCCTTATACACCTCCCCCTTCCCTCCAGACCATGCTACTATCAACACACCACAGCCCGACTTGCGGGCCCTCCAATCCGACCTCCTCAACATTGCGTCGCTCCTGAACACCTCTCAGACGGCCCACAGCCTACGCGCGACCTCCAAACACCGCATATTCTTCAACGACGCCGGCACCGTTGGGCCCGTGTACCTCGTCGCCATCACGGCCGCGGACCCGGCAATCCGCTCGCGTGCCTTCCGACTATTGGCAGAGACTGGCGGGTCCGGCGTAGGTAACTGCTCGGGCTTCTTCTGGGACGGGCCAGGGTTACGTCAACGCCTAGGGCTGATGGTCGACCCCATCTTGGGCGCGCCCGCTTGGCACACGGGCATGGGGGACATGGGGATGAGTAATATGGGGGCCGCACCGCTTGTGCAGGATGCGTTGGAACGGCTGGAGTCTCTCCGGGTTAACATGTGATGACTATGCTGTATGACCTTGGACGACGGGGGCAGTGTTTTGTCTTTGAGCTTGGAGTCTGGCTGGGTGGTTTTGCTTTAGTCGTCGGGCCTTTGGTTTTTTTCTCCTTCTTTTTCTTTTCAACCTGGGTCATGACTGTACGACGATTACAGGCTGGTTGGAAAAGCCGACGCGGCCGATGACCGGCTGTACGACTTCATGATTCAGTGTCTTGCATATCAGACCATATTTGAGGGAGCTATGCAGCCTCGTATAGCATGGTGGCAGTGTTTGGACATGATAGATGCGGATGAAGAATATCTCTGTCAACCTTCAACCTACACGCACGCAAACACGCCGTCATGGCCGACGACGTTGGTCGGGTTGGCATCGGCAATGTAACCGTCTTAATCAGCACAATAACGCCGGCTGTTGTGGAACAGAACCATCCAGCCTCCCGGACGGCGCCAAGGTACAGCTCTTCGTGCATAGAATCTGGGAGTATTGCATATGTGGCTGGATGCAGCTGCCATGCCAGGCACCCGCATAACGGCTGCTGTCGCTCGACATACGCTGATGGCATCGACCGAAATCCGGTATCGCTTGGAGCATCCGACAATTATGGACTGCTATCTCGCGAGATGTGAGGTCGAACATGTCCACGATGGTTCCGGCTCGACGTAAGAAATGGACCTACTCCCTGCCGGGGAACAGACAGGAGTGTAAAGTGTCTTGGTTGTCAATTTAGAGTGACAATAATAGTAGTGTTCATAGGACTGATTAATAACACAAGAACCTAGTCAATCCTGATCTCCATTCCTTGACCATAACCCCTGACGCCTATCCATCCCTACTTTCCAGTCATTAGTCGACAGAGCAAGTCATCAGCAATTCAACATTGACTCTCCGAAACCCAAGTGTAACTCGGGACACACCTCACTCGCAACCGTGCAGACGCCACCGCCCTTCAAAGACCGACCAAGACCATACACCCCCTGACCACAACCTTCCCTAAGCCGGCAACCAGCAGCATCCCCTTGACACCCCAGACAGCCGCCAGAAAAGCAACCAGCACAAACATGAGGGCGAGCAGGTACACGACACAGTCGTGCCACGTCGACCGCCCAGCCGAGAATCTCTGGCTGATCGGCGACCCGGCGTCGAACGCCGGCGCAATCACGTCCCAGTACGCCGCCACGGCCCGGACGACCAAGTCGGGAACCCCGACTGGCTCGGCTTTCCGACGGGCATCCCTCTTGAGCGGTATCACCTTTCTCGACCCGTTAGCCTTGCCCGTCCTCGTCCCGCTGAAACGACCGTCGGTGTCTGCGCCGGCGTCGCCCCGAAGCGCTTCCCTCCCGGTGCGGCCACTGCCCTTCTGGGACCCCCGGCGGGCCCCATCCGGGTCCCACGCCGCCGCGGTCAAGGCAGCCGTCCCAGTCGTCATCGTCTGCTCCCCCTGGGCTGACCTCCGCTTCTCTGAGACGACGTGCACGATCCGCGCCGTCGCGGCGCCGTCGTGCTGCTGCTGCTGCTGCGTCCTCCCCGTCAGAGCCGTGCGGGCTGCTTCCGTCGCCGGCTCGCGGACCGCGGCGCCCCGAAGTCGGGGGATCTGCTGCTGCTTCAAGTTCTTCTGGGCGTCGGGTTCCGGCACGAGAGCCGCTTGTTCTGACCCCGTGCTGCTGCTGCTCGCCGAGAGGGACTGCCTGGACCGGCGCTTGGGCGCTGATGCCTGGTACGTAGACGTGCACGTGAGTGACGCAGTGGTTACGGGTGGTCTGTACGGTACCAGGATCGTGTTCACGCCAGGAGAGGCTGGTGTCGGAACCGGGTTCTCCTTGGCGCCGAGCACCTCGTTGTGGTATCTCTCTGTCAGTGCTGGCCCGGCAACTGGGGTCATGGCCGTTTCCCTACTCGGCCCTTTGGGATGGAGGCGAGATACGCGCCGATATAACCTCTCGCACCGCTCCCGTGTGGTCACCAGCTGGGGAGCCGATGTAGTAGGTATGATGGGGGGTAAGTCCTCGGGGTAGTTGACGGAGGCTGTCTCCGGCGGTCTCGGCAGATCTGCCCCGTTGTGGTAGTCCTTCGTCAGCGGGGACTGGGGGGGCGATATAGTACCGTTCGCTGGTCCGAAACCTGTTCCATAGGGGCTCATCTCCGTCTTGGGCCCCGATGTGCCTAGTCCCTGCTGATGTTTCGCGCTCATCGGTATCCCATGCTGCCCCCAGCGGTGGGGAGCGGGGATGTCGAGACTCGGCCAAGAGTTCGGTGGCAGCCGGGGCGGGGAAGCCAGCAGATCGAAACTCGGCCGCGTCAGCTGCCGAAGCGGCGTCGACGATGTCTCTGTCTTCTGTGGCTGCCGGTCCGTCCCCTCCTCCGCCTCTGCCTTGACTCCGGGATGGATAAGTTGGGTTGCCGATACCTGAGCCACTCGCTTGTCTCCGGAGTTGGCGTCTTCGCGAGCCCTCTCGAGCTGGGCCTTCGTAGCGGCTTCCATTGCCGATACCCGAATCACTCGAGCGTCTTTGTATGCGCTGCTCCCTGCTGGCTCGCCGAGGTGAGGCCGTCTGCGCAGTCCGCGGGTGTGCGCCAACAGACGCGGATCGTAGCCAGTAATGGTGGTGATGGGTGTGTAGGCATATTTGGGCGCCTCCTCTGTCGTTATCTCCTTCGTCGGCGATTCTTGCTTTGCTTCTACCACTCTTGTGGGGTGTGCGATCTCGATTCCCTCTTCTGCGGTGGGACGCGAGTTCTCTGTGTCTTGTCCGAACCTTGCGAAGTCCTCCATCAGCTGCTGCGCCCAGCGTGATGTCTGAGAGTCCTTCGTCTTGGATTGAGCACCTGTGCCGGCTAGGTTGACGGCCTTGTCCTTGGCCTCCGAGCTGGGGATCGGTCTCGTATCTTGCCGGTTCGAACCCAACCGGAGCGGGATTAACGGTCCCCGATAAAGATGTAGGGTCTTCCGCTGCGACTGGGAGGACGTCGCTATAGCTGCGTCTATGTCTTGGTTTTGGTCGATGTTGGGGCTCTTCCTCGGTGGGCTGTCCGGACTTGGTGGCTGATCCACGAACCACACCCTCCGGTTCCTCACGCTGGCGAAGTCCCTTACGGCCACGTCGGGCGATGATTTGGTGGGCGTCTTGCTGATGTTTGCCGGACCGCCGGGGCGGTTGCTGTCTTCCTGGTCTATCTTCATTGGAGCCGACGGGATCTCGATTGCGCTGTCCTTCCTGTGGTGATGGCCTGCTTCTCCCGTCTTGATCCTTGCCCCTAAAAAAGAATTCCGACGAACCGAAGGACCTGGATGTGTAGCTTGTTCTACGCTTCCTGGTATCGTGATCTTCAGCGGCGGTGGCTTCTGCTTGTCCTTTGGTGGTGGCACAGGCTTCCGGTATATCGCACGATTGCTGCTCGACGAGCCGGGAGATGCAACCCCTACGGTCGGACCGGGTTCTGAGGCCCTTCTAGTGGCCTCAGGGGAGGATCGGTTGACCCCATTCCCAAGAATGTCTGTGATCACAGAGTATCTGCGCTCGCCCTCCGGATGAGGCGTATGTATGATTGTGTCGGAAGACTCTTGCGTGACAACGCCCGGTCGATCCTGAGGAGTGCTAACGGCCGTCTTCAGACCAGCAGGAGTCGATATGGATCTTTGTTCTTCCCAGCGGAGAACTTTTTGAATGGCCGGAGGCGGTACAATTGCCCCGTCAGATACTGTGTTTGTCAGAGAGAGTGAAGAAAGTAGGCCCAGAATATTGTCACTCACCAGATCGTGAACCCCTGCTCCTCGTTGATGCATCGGCGATCGGACTCAGGTCAGGTTCGGCCACGGAAGACCACTGGTTCTTCTCCCTACGCCATCTCACCCGTTGCTGGAAAGCACGGATTGATTCCTTCTTCCTCTGGATCATGTCCAGTCTCTCTTGCTCCTTCCGCAGCCGTTCAAGACTGGCTTCTTCGGCATCGCGAGTTCTGGTGGCACGCTGGTATGCGGTCCGGAAGTCGGACATGCTCTCCGAGTAACCCCTAGGCTCGGGAGCAGACATCATCGTGCGGTCCGTAGGCGAGCTACTTGTGGGAGTGAGCACGTCCATGACTCCTGTGTGAGGGTTGATGCCTTGAACGCCGAGGAAGTCACCACTTTCCTTCAGACTGCGGCGCTGACGACGAGCTTCTCGTTTGGCGTCAAACGTGGTAACGAGTCTCTGTATGGCGTTCTCGGCGCGATGGCCCGGGTCAGAGGGCTTCCGAGAGACAGTCGATGTAGCAACCTGTGCCTCTGTATGAATCTTCTCCGTAACGTTGATGGGTTGGCCGTCCTGCTGTCTGTCACGCCCCGCAGATTTCTGTCGGGTGAGCGTTAGACTCTTTGGACGAGCCCCGATAGGCTGAGAGTGTACCCTAAGAAGGCTCTGACGTTTTGGCCGGGAATCCTGGGTTGGCTTTGTCTTTTCCGGTAGTGGAGTGGCGGGATTCCAACCGCTGGAAACTATGCTGTCGGAACCGTGTGCGTGGCTGGGTCCGGGCTTCTGTTTCGACTGGGGATGGTCAGTCTGTTGTTGCTCCCAGAATCCCTGATCGCGCAGTGTGCCACTACGTTCTGGGCGATGACTGGGCAGCAATTTGGTGAAGAAGCCCGCGAAAGACGACGATCGTTTACGTGCGCTGGTGGCGACGTCCTCCCTGGTCTCGTTCTTGAGATCGAGGACTGGTTCATGGACGGATGTTGGAGGACCAGGGGAGGTCGGCTGATTTTGGAGGGATCGTCGACGAGCCATGCTTTTGGTTAATAGATAAATTGACGTGTCTATACTTTGCGTGTTCGAAATGATGATGCTAATGATCGCGGCTGGTCGTCGGCGTCACTTACCCAAGGGGGTTGATCCGCCTGTACGCCCGGGTGCTTGCCGTGAGACACGGAGAGAGGGTAAGGACGCACGACCCGGCTTCCATTGCACCTGCTGTAACGTTGTCTCAGAGAGTCTATCATCGAAGTAAACCCACGCGGCCCAGTCCTCGGAAGCTGCTATTTCTCACCTCAATGCAGTACGAGTGGGCTAGGCAAAGATGTCTTGGGCGGTAGCCGCGATCCGTGATTGTTGGTTGGATACCGGCGAACGGCATGTGCCCCAGAATCATCCATTCTATCAAGCAAGGCCTCGTCCCTAAAGGTGCAATTGCCATGTGGACTTTCTGTCCGTGGAAATGTGGTTCTGCTGCATGTACAATACGAGGCGAAGCCCATAAAAAAGCCTCAAGATGCTATCCATGACATCCCTATTCCATCATACGCGCCCTTGTCCCACACAGTCTCGGGGAAAATGACCGCGCATCGATGGCCTCCCCTCCAACTCCCATGAAAGAGGACAGTCATGTCGGCTACTCTTTCCGCCGCTGACTTTTGCCTGTCCATGAAGAATTCCAGCCCAAACCGCACCATGAATTGATACGAGGCCGTCATGCAATGCAGGTAGATCGTGTAAAGTGAATCGTACAATGTTATGATTGTCTATCCGCCAGTCGGTATCCACCATTACCAGATTATGCCGAGTAAACCTCAAGACCACCGTGAGGGAAACCGCTCGCCGGAGTAGCGATTCGGCCGTGCGAAGGGATTCGATGACTGTGGCTGATCTAATTGCCCAAGTTGTGTCGTAGCTCTCCTGTTCTCCTTCAAGGGGCTGCTTTGCCGGACCATCCTGTCCGCTATATGTCGTTGCTCAAGGGCTGCCATTTCTCGGGAGTTCCGGGGAGACGATATCTCTGGGCCTTTCAGGTCGCCTAGACTGGCTGTCTTTTTCAGCGGCGAGAGAGAGTGCGTGTATACTCCCATACTACCACCAAAGTTTGTGGCGCCACCAGTCGACCCAGGATTTCCCTGCTGCGTAGAGACGCCGGTGGAGTATGAAGAGTTGGAGGTCGGTGGAAGGCTTTGGCGAATTGCGGGGGATTGGAGATTCCGGCTCGATGTAAAGGAATCTGTGTACCTAGGCTTCGTTGCGGGAGTGAACAAGCTTGGATTCATGGCGTTACTAGCCTTGGAAGGTCCGTTGTAGTCCGGATCGTAATATTTTGCGTAATTCTGGTTGGGATGGGTTTGAAAGCCTCGCCGCAACAGTGTGGTAGGCGTGCCAACCTCGACGATTTCCTGCTCCAGCCCTTGCTCACCAATTGTGACTTGAGTAGCCACCTCACGGACTACTGGATGAAGCCTTGGGTGGACGAACTTGGTATCGTACTCATGTAAAACCTCCCGCTGGATGATAGATGTATCTTTCGACTGTTGCGAGTACCGCGACTCCAGCAGATAAAGCTGTACCGATATTATAACTTGCAGCAACAGGCAATTGAACACTGTCACGCTGGGCCGGGGATCCAGTGGCACCAAGGGCAGAAAAAGCATATAGACGACGACGTGGACAGGGCTGAAGTACACGAGGAAATGCAGCGAAACTGGCAAGGGATCCCACACAGAAATCTCCCATACATCGCGCGTCTTATCGGGATGTGCCCTGGATTCTGCCGAGTCCGAAGCAAGTATGTCTGTAAGGAAACGTAGAGGTGAAGACGACGCAGGCGACGAGTCGACCCTGACACGATGAGCCGAAGGAGTTGACGGTCCGGCTTTTTCGACATTGGTTTCGAACAGCCGATATTGACGGGATCGCGTCAGGGTGTAGAACGCGTTGAAGGCCGAGGCACAGACGAGAAGCCATACCAACGGATATACCTGTAATCATGATCAGCTCTGAGCACTGCAAACGTTCATGCCAGCCATGCTTCCTTACGAAAAAACCGCCCCAGCCACTACCATTGGTTTCGCCAAAAACATCATCACTTTTTGACGAACGACCCGAATTCGCTCTTGCAATCAAGAAGAGGAAGTTCGCAGTAAGGCCAAGCTGAGTACCAACGTGCTTTGAGTCCCAGTCGCGTGTCTCGATCTCTTCTGAAAGCCACAGGAGGAAGTCGAAAGGGTTCAACCAAGCCTTGAGCTTGTCTGAAAGAGGCTGCCGCCGAACTATTCGCTGAGGTCGCGGCATCGTGGACTGCTGGACTGCTGGAAGCAAACTAGACGAAAGCTGGCATCACCGAGGATAAGAGCTGAGGTTTTACAGCTCGAGACGGTGGAAGGTCACAATAGCCAGCTCGCAGTTTCGGAGTGAAAGGACGTCGTTGCCTTTGTTTACTTGAAGTGGCCGGGAAGTTGTCTAGTGAATCTTCAACAAACAAACAGCCTTGCCCTTGGACGAGTGCCCGCCAAAAAAGATGAACAGGGGTAGCAGTCGAGGTGGTGGGCCCAGCTTCCAGCCAGCTCTGCCTGCGTACTGCGTATTTCTACTTGCCTTACCTGCCTGAGGAAGTTGCGCAATACGTAACAGCTACCTTATAGTGGAGCCGACCTGGGAGCGGGGCTCCATTATTGACCCTCTCCAGCATAGCAGCATGTGAGGTGCCTCGATGATAGCATCGTCCTGCTTTCGAACCCCGGAAACCCATCACGATTCAATACCGTGCCCCTTCCCTGCCTCCCGACTGCTCTCGCTGTTCAGTGCAGGATGTCAACAACCACCTCTGACTACAAAGACCGGCAATTTCTGGCTGTGATCGGAGACGAGGTAGGAACACTTAAGTGGCAGAGGCGGACATTTCGCTGCTCGGAACTAACATGCCGAACGTAGGACTCTGTGACCGGTCTACTGCTTGCCGGCATTGGTGTACGTTCATACCCAAACTTGATGCTCTCTTCAGCTCTGACTGGCGCTACTAGCATGTCACGCCTCCCCCAGACTCACAGAAGAACTTCCTAGTGGTCGACAACAAGACCGACAATGCGACAATCGAAGCAACCTTCGACAGGTTCACCACAGAACGCAAAGACATAGGCATCGTGCTGATCAACCAGCATGTAAGCATGAATATCTTCTCGTTGCCGAGTGAACACAGAGCACTAAAACGCCAACCATCAGGTCGCCGATAGGATACGACACCGAATCGATGCCTACACCGCAGCCTTCCCTGCCGTCCTAGAGATACCGAGTAAAGACCATCCGTATGACCCCGAGAAAGACAGTGTGCTGCGGAGGGTTCGCCGTCTCTTCGGAGAGTAGCGTGGAGGAACCTGGTGAACGGGCTGAAGAGTGGTCGAGTCTAGAGTCGAAGATAAGACTATTGGTATCGGTGGCTGGAGACATGGATTACCTAGACGGAAGCAGACATAAAGGACGTTGACTTGCGGCGATAATGGAATTAACTGGCATTCGACCATTAATCATTGCCAGGCTCGATATGCTAAATGCTCCCTGATACCAATCACGATAACGAAACAGCGTAAACTCCTGCGAATTCCCGGCGACAAATACGATGAACGTTGAAAAGACAATGCTACAAGCTGCAGAATCCCCCGCCTTCAAACATGCCAGAATGCACAAAAGTAACGATGTTGCTCGGCTCTTCCCAACACGCAGGAGAATTGCACATGGGATCCTAAAGATCGAATAGACCAAGGCTGTCCTTACGTCCAAAAACAACCTGGGCAGTCAAGCAGGTAATGTGCTTGTCATCCTTGGTAAAGACATCGGCGTTGACGGTGTATTTGCCCTTGGGACAACAAGTCAGCACGAATTTGAATGATATGGATATTGCAACATAGCCACTTACAGGTGGGATCTCCTTCGGGAGGTCGACAGACTTGGTGATAGCGATAATGCCCTTTTCAATCGGGCACTCGAGGTCGACATTCTTGATCTGCTCACACAAGTCCGCCTTGGTGTTCACCAGCCTGATCAAGCCATATTTGACCTGGAGATTGACGTATGCGCCTTCTTCGATGGTCTCGTAAACAGTTCCAACAGCCCTGATGACGAGCTCGGTGCCACTGTGACCTTTATCAGTAATGTTCTGTATATCGTCGATCACGACTCTCGATAGGCAGCTGATACGTACGCCTCTGGGGGATTCGGGCTCAAGTCGACACTCTCGATGAGGATGATATCATCGTCTCGCTTCTCGTCACAGTACTTAAGAGGCGACTCGCCGGGAACGTCGAGGTTGTCTTGTATCACGCTCTGGTCGTCACGAAAGATGCTAAGGCCGCTCGCTGGTGCGAGACCAAAGGCGAGGGCAACGACGGTGGCGAACCGCATCGTTGCGAATAAAGAGACGGGTTCGTATTTGAAACTATCACTTCAGAGAGCGAGCAGTGTGGTATAGTCGTTGACGGCAGGTATGAGAAGCTGTCTGTGTTATCGTGATGACAGTGTTCGGCGGTGGGAGGTTGGTTGCGTGCGATAAGGTGGAGCTGATGCCGACGAGGAGGCAGTGAGTCCTTGATGGCGGCACAGGTTCCAACTCGGACGTCATGCATGCAGGCCTGTAATATGATTGGTTCAAGAGAGATGGTTCCCGACCACGGAGTTACACGTGCACCTTAACGTGGCACAAGACCCGTTTCTCCTCGTGGAATCTCCTCCGCAGGCAAAGTTCTTGGCATTGGGCAAGGTGGGCCACAGCAAAATTCAAGCATACACGCACAGACCATCAATGAATGTAGTATATAATGACCTTGGATCTCTCAACCGTTTCAGTTCTTTTTCTCTTTTTCTTCTCTTCATACTTACCTTGATTGGGCGATCTGAGATCAAGAACACAGATCGCCAGAACGGGAAGCCTGCATTGCACATCGTGGAGCTGACCGTTCTGAATTGTCCTTCGGGGCCGTTCCGGTCGGAATTTTTGATGCCGTCAAATCTGACACTTTTTCCATTTTCATTATGAACATCGCCTTGCGCGGTGCCATGAGGAAGATGCTACGCTAGGAACTTTACGGGACGGGTTAGAATCTATTTAGTCCCAACTAGCCTTATACTATGCTGTGAATAGGTGACTTGGAATAATCTGCTCTTGATGGCAACTGGTGGCTAGTTATCGTTGTGGGCTGAGGGATGCCTCGTAAAAGTATCCAAAGTGTACAGCGCTTCCTCGACGTCTATCGGAACATCTTGAAAAGGGTTGTGATCTCTTTAGGCAGACCACAAGGCTAAAGGTTTTGAAGTTTTCGAGCTGTGTGGAATGGCGTCCTTTGCAGGTTGGTCAATCAATCATTTATTTACTGCCGAGATGAAATTACACGAATGCAAATTCGGCCACGACCTTATTCGAAGCTGTTACCGATTGACTGACGTGGACCTGAGTTGCAAATTGCAACCCCTTGAGCACTTCGATATCTGGCTTGATTTATCGGGACGACATGGCCAATTTGGAAGACGTTCGAAGTTCATCAGGCCATTTATGGCGCTCTCTAACCTTTTATATATAGCAGGGGTATATTGTCGAGTACTGGAAGCTATTATCCTCTACTCAATATGGATACCGTATGTTGTCACGGCAAACCACGCTATTGTTGATGACCTGGCAGTCAGCTCCGGAACGCTAGGATAAGCATGGCAGAAAACAGAAGTACAGACAGCAGCTTCGCCTGAAAATGATGGCAAAAAGGACACGAGATATCGGCAAAGTTCATGCTGTGGCAAACGCACATCGTCCCTGCCTGACTCCGAACTGACGAGCCTGACAGTTACATCACGCACACAAGTGTACGTGCTGGCAACTCCACCTAACAAAACCCCAGCCGCTCGCATTCATGCATTTTGCTCAGTCCCGTTAAGTTATTACAGTTTTCTTTCTCTCTTTACACGCCGACGCGGCAAATGTGTTGCTCACCAGTGTTGTCTTATTATCTCCCAGGTCCTACTGAGCCTCAGTCACTCCTTCACACCAAACCTGCCCCTGTTTGAAGCATTACAGTCGAACTGCTCGCAGAACTGACCACCCCCATCACAGCAGCCACCGGCTTCTGTCACCATCACTGCCAGCATCTCTGCACACGTTCTCTATTTACGCCCAGATAAGCATCTGTGGACTCACACAAACAGTTTCTTGCCATGCTTATTGCACGCCGTCACGATTGTGCGGTCAGCCTCCCCGCTTTCGCCCTTCCCAATTCTCATCCAATTTCTCGCTATCAAAACAGCGCAGTGCGACCATGCAAACCCTCTTCTGCTCCACCTTTTCGGGGGTACCGCCTACGGAGTTGCGAAGCCTGCCATCAGCGAATCGTCGTCTGCCTCTGGACTAACTGCGCAGCTGGTCTATCTGGAACACCGTAGCTGCGACTCGGTGATGAAATCAGTTTCCCACCGCCTCTCAACCGACCCCACCTCCTTCCTTCCGATTTGCCACAGCCTGCATCAGAATTTGCTGCCTCAGGAATTACTGCATGCGGTCTCGTCAGAGGAGAAATGAGAGAAAGTCAGGAAAGTGCAGTCCCTCCAAGGCAGCCCAGGATAAGAAGAACAAGCAGCACGCAGCTTCCCAATACTTCGCTCAGCGCTCACCAGCAACGGCTGGGCGAAGTTTTGCGGCAGGAGCAGCGAAGAAGGCAAGGCAGTCTCATCACTGCTCCTCCCGGCTTTGATGAGACATTATTGGCCACCTTGCTTCGCTGCTGCTCTGCCTTCGCTCTCTGGGCCTTCTCGGCGCTCAGTCGCTCTTTCATTTTGGGTCCAACAAATCCCAACTGGCTCAGCATGGGTAAGTACCAAGGTACCGTACTTTCCCGCTCTCGTCTCCTCTTCTTTTCGCTCCTCTGGCGCACACACACACAAACACCACCCGTGCACCTACCACATTCTCTCTTCCTGCACTGGCTGCGCTCTTCTCGTGTCGTTGGCCCCCTCTCGCTTCCTCTCTTTCTCAACACTCATCTCCTCCCACCTCGAAATTTCTGCCCTCCCTCGCCTGGTTCAACAATACCATTGCAGGTTGAGTCTCTATCTTCGCGCAAATCTCTCAAAGACGACTTCGACCTCGTCAAAATCCGGTAATAGGCATTCCATCGGTTCCGTTACGAAGTTTCTTTGTCTCTCGGGGCGCCCTTCGCCATCCATTGTGGAATCTCGAATTTCCGTGACCACCGACCACCCGTTACCTCGACTTGCGATAAAGAAACCTACGAGGTCCTCGACAGATCTTAGCTGCGACTCGGTGATCTGCATCCAGCTGCGCGGCGCATTACCAGTTACCATCACGGCCATCGAGACATTGTCGTCTGGTCGCCGGCGCGCTCAACACATCTCGTTGAGCAGCGCCTTTGACACATCGCCACTGGGCTTCGAGAGCAACTGGCCTCACGCATGAGTCAACTCGTTTTGACATCCGTCGCGCCTTCTTGACTCGCATTTCGCTACCGGTCCATCGCGATCAGCATGCCATCCGAACCGCGTGCCTGAGCATCTCACCACTGTCGACCTACCACTACTTCCTTTACAACATCTGTCATAGATTATGACAGACAGGTTACCGCCGCTCGCGACGCAGATCGTGGCTCCCAGTCAGTCCGCTTTTCTCGCGCCTTCTTCAGTCTCGGTCCAGGAACCACCAGAGTTGAAGAAGCAGGAGACGGCGGAGGAAGAAGAACATAACACAATAAAGTGTATTTGCGACTTCTCTGACGATGACGGACAAACGATATTCTGCGAGACTTGCCTGACATGGCAGCACATCGCGTGTTACTACCCTGGTCACATCGAAGATGCCCTACGCGAAGACTTTTCCCACTCATGTGTCGACTGCAGGCCGCGAGCGCTCGATGCGCAACAGGCACGCGCGATACAGAAAGCACGCCTGGCAACGACGGTCATGGAAGAAGTTTCAGACAGGAAACCGAGACGGCCTCCTTCCAAAAGTCACAAGAAGAAGCCGAAACCAATCGACCTGCAATTGCAAAACGGTACCTCGACGACCAGCCTCGAAGCCACGAAGAATCATAATCCCCACGATCAATCTAACAAGAAGGCGAGGAGTTCTCACAAGGCTTCGCAGTCTGTTAGTTCTCAGGCCCCGAAACGAAGCCCCTCGAATGGAACTTCGAAAACAAATCCCGCTCATCCTCCGAGTCCGGCGACTACACCTCCCGACCTTCCTCTAACCTTTCTACCTCAATCGTTTCCCGCGAGCTACGCCTCTCTGCAGGATGACCGCGACGTCAAGATCGTCAACGTGAATTCGTACAAGGGCCTGGAAGTCTTCAACACCATGTCAATTTGGCTCCGTGACCAAGCCAAGCTGCTCCGGGAGACGGGTTGCGATTTCAACGAAGTGTTCCAGAAACAGCCTCCCGACATCGAGCTGGTGAAGCGCTCCAGGTTGATTGAGCGCAAGAAAATGCCATTCGTCGCCTCCGATTCAACCGTCTTTCACCTACCCTACCTTGCTACCATCTCCACGATCGACAAGGATGTCCCACTGCTAGAACTCAACGGGCAGATCGGGTTTCAGAAGGACTACTGCGAGGTGGAGGCACACAAGTGGGCTGAATTAACAACACCACTTCCGTTTGTATTCTTTCACCCAATGCTTCCCTTGTATATCGACACAAGGCAAGAAGGATCCCAGGCTCGCTACGTTCGGCGGAGCTGTAAACCGAATTCGGTTGTCGAAACTTTCATATCGGAAGGGTCGGAATACCACTTTTGGCTTGTAAGCGATCGTGCTATTGCCGCGCAGGAGCAGATTACAATACCGTGGGACTTTCGCTTTCCTGTCAAAGAAAGATCGCGGCTTCTACAGCTCCTCGGACTCGGCGATGAGGACGCAAGCGCAAGCTCACATGCCGAGTCGGCCATCGACGATCAAAGATATGAATCGATGGCCAGTTGGGCTAGCCTGGTTCTCTCCGAGTACGGAGGCTGCGCTTGTGAACTGGGCCCGGACTGTGCGTTTGCTCGGTTCCATCGAGACTACATGAGCAGAGTTCAGTCTCATGCCAATACACAGCATCCGAATCCTTCACATGGGACGAAGAAGAAATCTCGGAAGCCGAAGGCGCCGCACACAATATCCCCAACAAGTACCGGCCATGCGACAAACAGCCGAGCTGCTAGTGAAGGCCGCTTTGAAGATGTCGCCGATAATGACGTGAGGTCGCAGTCCAGTTCGTCACGGAGTAAACCCCCCAGCCGAGATATGACGCCCGCCCGTCAGGGATCTTTCGATACATTGGGCATACTCACCGAGCCCACAGACCGGGATAAAAGAAAGGTCGCCATGGTCGAGGACTCGTTCCGGCGCATGGAGCAGCAGCAGCCTCCGCGGAAAAAGAAACGCACTTCTGACGGAACCGGCTCGTCGAGGGCAAAGTCCGTCAGCAAGGGTACCGGGTTGCATGTGCCTAATGGCGTTGTGGAGCGCCGTTACGTCGATGCTGGGACCTCTAGGAGCAAGTCCCATTCACCTGCGGTTGCCGCTTCGCCACACACGCCAGGCTTCATACGAAGTGCCTCATCGAGGCACGACTCGGCACCTGTCCGGTCTCGTCATGCGTCCGCATCTCCACGACCTAATTATTGCGATGCTGCGATCCAGACCGATCCCGTAGACGGGGAGTGGTACAGCGGAATCCAAGCAAACCCGAGACCGAAGAAGCGTGTAATCTCATTATCTAAACGCCTCCTGAACAATCGACATCAGTCCCGTCTGGACGAGGAGGAGCGAAGAAAGCAATGCTCTCCTCACGGGTCAACGACCCCGATGGACATCGACTCACCGACACTAAGTCAAGGACCATTTGCATCCCCACTGTCTAATGGTGTGTCTGGCAAGCATGGAGACTCGACACCATTTGCGCTTAAAAGTCCGCGTGACGGCCAGGGAGCCGAGACCAGAGCAGACATCCCATCTATTGGTGCAAATCCGCTTAAGCAGAGGTCGGCTGATCTCCGGGTCCAAATGCCCCCTGTGCCAAGCTTTGGAAGTTCAACGTCTCTTCTTTCGTCAAACTATACGCCACTCTCCGCCACTAGCCCTTTGGTCCAATCGCCGTTTGGGGGTTACGCTCTGCCGAGTCCTTTCGGGCCACCATCGGTGAACAGTCTCACCGGTACCGCGAGCCCTGTGAAGAAAAAGATGAGTCTAAGCGACTACAAGAGCAGGATGAATAAAGTTCAGGCGGCGAAGCCATCGGTCTCGACGGCACCGCTGAAGACGCCACTCACGGCCACTGACGAGCCCAAGTCGGCATCGTCGCAGGACGTTCCGGTTACCGGTAACCCTTCAAGCACCGACAAGAAGGACGACGCACGGGGCTTGACGAATGGGGCGCCGGTTGCGTCGACATCGTGAACGGCAAGTCCATAAGACCATCTGCGGCCTCGAGCACGGCTCACCCGTCTCCAGTGAATCCTTTCCATCTTCGATGATGTCATTTTGTACTTTGAGGAACAGCTAGGTGTTTGGACCCGATTGCTTTGCGGTTATTTTTTTCAACGTGTATTTCTGTTTTGCGTTATAAGCCCTTTAACGCTGAGAACGAGGTTTCGAGCGACGCACTCGTCCTTTGGCGTCGGGGTCATTGAATGATTTAAGGAGAAAGGGGGACAAGGAAACGGATGCCTTACTAAAGGTTCACTAAAGGGGGCAAGGACATGCTCGGTTCGATCTCTTTGTAGATCCATCCCTTCTGGCTTTGTCATCTAAATTTGGCAGATGAAGGGTTCTGGCGTTGGGGTTGTTCAAGTTGAGCCATGGTTTTTGGTTTGGACCACTCGTGCCTATCCTCGAGAGGCCACAAGAATCTCGTCCTTTTGTTATGTATGACTACTGGGAAAGACATGTCCTGCGATGGCATGGGTTGATGAAGAGATGGAGGTCGGGCCAAACTCTGACTGTGAATGCTGCGTCACTTCGCTGAAGCGGGATGGCTTAGATAGGAATGATGATGGACGAACTCGGACTGTTCAAAGCTTTCTGTGGCTTCTTACATATGTCCTGTTGATGCTTGTGCACTGATGCGATGTGTGCAAGATTCTATTCATCAGGCGAAATCGGAGCGCATCAGACACCATGTCGGCGCTGCTCGCGTAGTTCCGTCCAAAGCGTGAACCTGCGGCAAGACCACTTGGACGCTGAGGCCGTGCTTGAACGAAGACTGTAGGAAAAATGGGTAGAGAACAGACAAGAGATCGCGGGGATATAGCGGCTCTCGTCTTCATGTCCGTACCGGTCCTCTGTGGGCGTGATGACAAGTGAACATGTGAAATCTCAATTCAAAGCCATGAGCCCTTGGCCTACCGAGGGGGGACAACACAATAAACCTATGTCTTAGTTGTCAAGAGAGCAAACCGGGCAAAATAACAAAGTTAGGAATAGTATTGCTTACTGTCGAGGACGACCTCTAGATCGCAGAGTGTGTGACAAGTTCATCGAGTAACTGAAGAGGCCTTGGTGCCAAGCATACCGTTTCAGAGTTTCAGAAGCCATGGAAGGTTTCACATCGGCCGAGTTCCAAAGGAAGGTAGGATGAGGGTATAGTGATCGGCTCAGCCTGAATCCGAATGCAGTCCCCTCGGTGCATGAAGTTGGGATTTGGAATTCGGCAGGTTCTGTTTCTTTTTCGGGCCTTCCTCTCGTTACTTCTTGTTGGCTCACGGCTCGGTGGTGCAGAGAAGAGTTATACACGCGTCGGGTTCTGTCTGCGAGGGATGGGCACCTTATCCTTCCATGACACCTGGGAATAAAATAAAGCACATGGCGGACGAAGTGCTCCCGATGTTGATGTTTTTGAAGCCGTTGCTCGTCCTTGAGCACCACGCTGCCGTTTGGACTTCCACGGCCTGACTGTGTAGTCTTCTAGGCCGATGTAAGTGAGAAGGGAGGAATGCTTACGATGCACATTGAAAAAGCCAGAAGACTTGTGCCGTCTTGTGGAGCACAGTGCTGCTGGCCTGGTTCTTTTACTTTGAAGATGAGAGATGAAGTTGCCGCCCGATCCACTGAGCCCATCGACCGATCCCTGAACTCATCACCATGTATTGTACCATGTGTACCTACCGGTATATCCGGGTCAGAGAGGCCACCCAGATCGACCAACGCCCATCTTAAACGGGCATTGATCGAGGTGGGTTCCATAGAAAGGTTCCAGAACACACATCTGAAACGCCGAAACTGGGCTTCCAACGCTCGAGCCAGTCCTCGGAAATAGAGAGGCATACTGTGGTAGTATGTGGTGCAAGACCAGGAGTAGAATCATGTAACTAACCATGGATTGTGGACAAATGAACCGTCGAGAACTGTCGCGCGCGTCGTCTGAAGCTGGAGAAGCGCAAGTGCCCAGCATTGGCCTGGTTACTATTTAGCATCACAGGTCAGGCTCCGCTTGAGTATTGTAATGTGGTGAGAACGGTCCGTGGGCGGTTGTGCCGATGGGACAAGGCAATGACCTACAGAGAATTGGGAGGCAAAGGCAGCAAGGCTACCTACCGTAGACTAAGTGATGTTTCGTCGTTGGATCGCTAGGAGCCGCTCTTGGCCCCTACCGGCAATAAGAAGCCCGGCTTATACCTCCCAGAATCTGGGGTCTTTACTGCGGACGGAGGGCATCAGAACGTAACTGGGCAATGCTAAGAACCGACGCCTGTCCTTGGGAGTGGGCGGATGGAGAAGATGCATGACCATGACGAGATGATGCATCCGCCGAAACTTAGAAGCGGATTCTCTCGTGCATCCGAATTATGTCTAGAACCTTCCGGTGGTAGACTTGGAGGGAGAATCAAGCAATTGGAATTGTCTACTGCCGGGTCCAAGGCAGAGAGAGGGAGCTACTGTGTACAGCAGCCTTCAGGCAAAATGGGGTGCAGGTGACTGAGGAGATTCTCTCCGTACCAAGGACACTCCAACATGCTGAGGGTCGCGTGCCGACATGGCAATCATGGACATCAAAAGTAGTGCTGACCGTGCGCGCCTCGGGCTTCGACGGTCCTGCGAAAGGCGGCATCTGCACAGAAATGAATTGCATGAACAGAATGATGATTGGACGGGATATTACTGGGCCATGGGTTCGAGACTCACTTTTGGCTGGCACTGCCTGGAAGCGGGTGTAGAGGCTATGGCTGTGAGAGGGTAGACGACGCGCTTTGTGAGTTGGTAAAAGTCTCAAACATGAGCGAAGAGAAGACGACGGATGGAAACAGAGTTTGTGCCCACCATCGTTTTCCCTGGGAGAGAGGCCTCACCCACGAACCAGGGATGTTTATCCAAGTGAATGTGACAGGGCCCCAAATCATTCGGAAGACTCGGGATACAGGCTCAGAGAGCAGCTCTGTCGAATGTCAGCCGCGTAGCGCAATATGCGGCTGAGCGAGGTCGATTTCGCTTTGCTCACGGACGACGATGGCCTGCGAGCTGTCGGTTCGAGCCATCGCACGTCAACATATCTGGGAACGTGTGACTGCTCTCGTATTCGAAATCTGTGCTCGTTGCCGACATAGAATACGACCGTGTGCTGTACCGTCTCAAAAAGTTAAAAAGCTTGCCGACTTTTGCGTTTCCGACGACCGATACATGGATGCATTGACTGCCAGGCGGTTTAAATCTTTAAAGAAAAAAGGAGGGGCCTGATGTTGATGCAACAAGTCTTGGGTTGACCTTCCTTGTCGACGACACAAGCTTGAAGGCCCGCCCCTTCCACCTGGGCCCAATCTTTCTTGGCCAGTCATGTCCAGTGGCCACACCAGAACAACACCAGCGCAACTGCCCTTGCCCGATGTCCAAGGGATTTAGCCCACCTCCACCCGTAGCGAATCACGGTCACGGCAGGGCCCCCAAAGAAGATCCCTTTCCGCCCACCCCACTTCCTCTTGACTTGCACACTTGCACAGGCCTTCTCCTCCTTTAATTGCTCTTGGGAACGCCGATACCTTTCCCATCGCACCTTCCCTCTGGGCCCACGCTCTGCCTGACTACTGCAGCGAGCAACAAATTGTCTCGGTACCTCTCGACTTGTCGAACCGCGATTCACAATCCACGATTCATAACTTTGAGTAGCTGTTGTCACGACGGCGACGAGTATCCAAAACGCGACAAGACATCCGGCGCGGGGTAGACAGACATTCTTGGATAGGTGAATAGGGGAGACATTTGGCTACAGGCAGCTCGAGTCAGGAGAGACGCGGGACCTCAACATAAGGAATCATTGGCATACAGGGCTTGGATCAAGAGTGAAGAGTGGAAACACAGGTCGCGCGACAGTCGGTAACGGGTTTGCGCAAACCACTCCGACCTCACACAACTATACCTTGGACACAGCGGCAATATTGAGTGGTCCGATTAGTTCGCCTACAAAAGCTTCGAGAGTAAGAGGGAACCGGAAGGACTATAACAAACTCCACACGACGTTTATTGCGCCCGCAGCAGCCTACCGAAGAGTTGGTCCGACCTCGCTACTCCCTGTAAAAGTTCAGACACCGAGACGATACGGCGTATTCCTTGGTTCTTCCATATCGTTACACTGATTCAAAAGCCACCCGAGCCTGAACCTGTTGTGACTTTGAAGTCGGCGGCGCAGGAGAGACAAGATCGTATCTGCCTTACGTGCTTCTCCAGTACTTGGGTACCCTCTCTGAACTTGGAGTTTACCGGTCGTGACTTCCCCCCGACCGGGCACAGACGATATGAAGGTGCGTCATACCTTCTCACTCTCTGGAGGTCTTGCGATTCATATCTTCACTCGGGGTCTCTTTCCCGCAAGACACATGTTCGCGCGAAAAGCACCCGCAAGCTGCCCTACTACGAAACCCCCCCCCCCCTTCTTTGTTGAGCCAGGGAGCAACCTCAAGTTGAACGCGACAAGCTGGCCACTGTTGCTATGCTGACAGCGATGAAGCCTTGCCTGTTGCATCGAAAAGCGTCTCCAACTTCACTTTTGTGTCGCTCGACTTCTGTACTCCCGTGGGACCCTGTGATGATGCTTCTACCCCCTTTTTGATCTCGTCACGCGTTGGCATACATTTCCCGCCGCTCTCAAATCTCACACCTCAACAATTTCGTCGAGAATGTCTGGCCGTAAGCTAACAAGCGTCTACAAACTCAAACAGGCTCTACGAAGGTCTATCAAGGGAGAGAAGGAGGGTAAGGCGCACATAACCATCGCGCCCAAGTCCGCAGTCGCTATCGTCCCTCCAAAAAAGGTACGGTCCGAAATACGCATCCTTTCCGCTCGGCACGTGTCACATTACTGACTCTGGAGTCTTATTGCAGGTGATAAGGGCTCTCTATGATTACCAAGCGCAATCGGCGCAAGAGCTGAGCTTCTCGCGAGGAGACTTCTTCCACGTCATCGGACGCGAAAATGATACAGACTGGTACGAAGCATGCAACCCAGCCCTCCCGGACGCCCGGGGCCTGGTTCCTGTTGGCTTCTTCCAGGCCCTTGGGCGTACAGAACGAGATAGTGCACAGTCGAACCCGGATCTGTCAAGGACACTGTCGACGAAGAATCCAGACCATGACTCCGGGTACGCGGACACGTCAACAAACACGGCGAATTCCCCGCCGCCGAACAGCCAGCGGAGCTCCAAGTCGGGCTCGCGAAGCGGCGCCATGGTGTATGGTATCGTCATGTACGACTTCAGCGCCGAGCGGGCGGACGAGCTGGAGGCCAAGGCGGGCGAGGCCATCATAGTTATTGCACAGTCGAATCCGGAGTGGTTCGTTGCGAAACCTATCGGCAGATTAGGAGGCCCTGGGCTGATACCGGTGTCATTTGTCGAGATCCGGGATATGGCAACAAACACCCCCGTCCCCGACCCCCAAGGTGCCGTTAAAAGAGCAGGCATTCCCAAGGTCGAAGAGTGGAAGAAGATGGCGGCAGACTACAAGAACAGCAGTATTACCCTCGGTAAGTTCGAAGGGGGCGCTGCACCGCAGTCGGTCGAGCAGGGCATGAGTCGTATGAGCCTGCAGCAACAAGGAACATCGCAGCCACAGGCAAACGGTGGAAACTATGTAAGTTCTCCCAAGACAGCAAGCCATTCGGCCTGACTGACGATCGTTCAGCAGCCTCAGCAACCCGCAGGATATAGTGCCCCGCAAAACACGCAGCCGCAACAAGCACAGCCGGGATTCACCAGTAAGTCGACGTCACAACTATTTGCGCCCATTTCGGCTCGGATCCCGCGATACTGCTTCGCAGAGGAGAAGTACTGGTTCGTCATAGAAGCGCAGCTGGAAGACGGCACGTACTGGGAGCTTAGCAGGTACTACGAGGATTTCTACGACTTCCAGATCGCGCTTCTCACCGAGTTCCCCGCCGAGGCCGGGAACACGGGGACGCAGAAGCGCACGCTACCATACATGCCAGGTCCCGTGAACTACGTCACAGACGCTATCACTGAGGGCCGGCTACACAACTTGGACGCCTACGTTAAGAACCTCCTCGCCCAGCCGGACTACATCTCCAAGTGCAACTTGGTCAAGCAGTTCTTTGCGCCCCGGGAAGGAGACTACGAGGTGGATATGGTCGCCCAAGAAGAGGGAGAGGGGGGCGACTACCGCCTGTCCAACGGATCACGCTTATCCTCGACCGACTCGCCGCGCGACGGAGCGTCCAGGCAGTCTTCCAAGCAGAACCTAAACGGCAACAACTATACCACGTCGGCACCGCGACAGCCAGGACCCAGCGGCGGGCAACCTCTCATGGCTCGCCAACCATCCTCTCTCTCCCAACCCTCCCAGAGTTCCCTGTCGCCGGCAATACAACAAGCTGGCGCCGCGATGAAGGTCAAACTCAGCTACAATGGCGACCTGATCGCCATCCGGGTGCCGTCCGACATCGACTTCCGCGAGCTGTACCAGCGGATCGCGGAGAGGCTCAAGATCCCGCCCGGGGAAGAAGTGGCCCTTTCGTACAGGGACGACAAGTCTGGGAACAAGGTGCCGCTGCTGAGCAATAACGACCTCGATTATGCTCTGCAGCATAATGAGAAGCTGCTCATCTACGTTGAATAGACGCCCACTTGACGAGTCTACCGTATTCTTGCACTCTTGATGTTCTCATACTCTTCCAGAGGAGGGTACACATATACCACCGCGCGGCCGGAATATATTCTTTTTTGTCTAAAGCAGGTCGTCAGAGCAGCTGAGTACGACTGTTTCCACGGCCATATCACATTCATTTGGGCGAGTGTGCTCGAGCGGGTGTGAGACGCCATCGCAAAGAACCCCTTGACCAGTCACGCCAAGAAGTACAGGGCATTCGAGGACGACGTTCGGGGCTACTTCACGTGAAACCGAAGCGGCGTTGATGGTTTTATTTTTCTTCCTTCTTCCTTTTCCTGTCGACATTTTCTGGCAGTCTTCTTATTCTCTGAAGGTAGTTACTTTCATACTTCATATTCTTCAACTCTTTTTTTCATACGAGGTACGGGATGTTGCGTGGCGGTATGCTGATGGTTTATGGAGATATGGACATATGCTGAACTAGGAGGATCCCCATTAGTGATAATGGATAACAGCGCGGAGGAGGAGGCACTTTGAATGAGTGGCACACGGATAGTTACTGGGAAAAGAGTTTGAGGAGGAATGGATACCCGTATAGATGGATGAGGTGTCATCGCCGTGCAGATAGTAGCTCTCCTGTTCGGAATGAAATAAAAAGGACCGTCGGATCACATTTATGGTGTTTTCTTCTCATCTTGAGGTGAAAACACGCAATATCCTTTCGATATACCACCCTATCACTGTGGGAAAAATCACTGCCTCTGACTAGGCCCGATATCATCACATAGACACCACCCTGCCAGAACAACACATAAAGGGGTATTGGTATAGACAGCGTACGAATGTGAAAGGAAACCATCGCGTCATCCATTTTCCACGCGCCCATCGTCCATACCTCGCCAACCGCGCAACGCCAATAAACTGGCTTATTATATCAGGTGGGAGCGCCGTCCCGCCATTATAAGCCTGTAACAAGTAGCTAGTAAAACCATCGATAAAAGAGTCGAACCCTAAACGCCAGCTCAACCACCGCAGCATAGAAATAGGCAGAATCATACCACGACGTGGGTAGACATGTGCTCGACCGCATCCTTAATAGTCTGCAACATGCGCCGATTCACGCAGTAGGGACACCTCACCGGCCGGTCGGTGCCCGACACCGGCGCCCCGCTCTGGATGGGCGTGAGCGTGAGGTCCTCGCCGCCAGGCGGCTGCTGATGCTGCACCGGCGTCTGGTACCGGCCGCCGGCGGCCGATTTAGGGTGCGCGGGCGTCGCGCCGGCCGAGACGGCGAACGCCTGACCGGCGATGGCGCCCAGCGGCCCGAGGGCGCCGTGGTCATCGTGCTTATGCGCCTCGCGGACGGCGGCTGCTTCGGCCTCGGCGGCGGCCTCTTCCTGCTGCAGGGCGCGGAGGGCGTTCTGCAGGACGATCTCCGGGTCGTCTTCGCCGTACATGGCGACGGAGGTGTCGCCGCCGCTGGGGGTGATGCCGTTCGGCGGGTGGGATTGGCCGGCGGGCGTGTGGGGCGACTGCTCGGTGTGCTGAGAGGTTTCCATCCGGCGCATGATCTCGTCGCGCGCCCTAGCGCAGACGGAGAGGCTCGCCTCGATGCCGACGACGCGCTGGACGGCGTCGCGGATGGCGGATGGCGGGGTCTCGGCCGTGATGCTCATGAAGCGCGGGATGGCGTCGACCAGGTAGTGCAGGTCGTCGGCGGGGTTGGGCGCGCTACCATGGCGGCGCTGGCGGCGGATGAGCAGGCCGTAGCGCTTCTTGAACCGGTGGATCCAGCCGGGGGAGAACTCGGGAGGGCTCTCGTCCTTGTAGCGGGGTAGCTGGGAGAAGATGGACTTGGCCTTCTCGCCGAGCTCCTCGTTGGAGGGGTGGCGGCCGCCCGAGTTCACAACTTGCTGGTACCAGAGCAGCACGAGCTTCTCGACGTCGGGCCAGTTGCCGAATCGCAGGCGCGAGCCGGACAGCTGGGGGTCGCCATCGAGCCTGGCGTATTTGGGGCTGAGAGAATGCGACACGGTGGACTGGCTGATGGTCTGGTCGTACTCGTTGCGAAACCACTCGATGCATGATTTGTGACTGGGACGGACGGGCTGCGTGTTGGCCCAGCGGCGGAGGGCGCGACGTTGGTCTAGAGTGAGCGAGTGCCGCTCCTTGGCGGTGCGTGGAGTTGACGCCTCGTCGACGTCGGCCATTGGGAACGAACGGGAATAGATGTGGAGATTCGGAGCCGGGGGTTTGTGAGAAGCGGGCCGGATTGGTGGCTGTCTAGAAGCTTGGTACACTTAGCCCTCCGGCTAGATGAGTATGTATTTGTTTTTTGATGGATTGAATCTGGCGAGGGATTGAAACCCGGCGATGTGCAAGCGGTGATCGTTGTAATGAAGAGACGAAATCGGATAAGAGAGGGGAAACAGGGTGAGAAGGTCGAGGACAGAAGAATAAGTGGCGCAGTGGATGGTAAAATGCTCGAGAGCGGGGCTGGTTGTTGGTCTGTTGCACCGCGGCTGCTTTGCATGCTTTGCATTTATTATACACGTGTACTGCATATCTGGCATACCGGTATCTGCGACAGGTTGGTTACGAATATTCCATTCTCCTGACAATCGCAAACACGGCAGATCCACAAGTTCGTCGCAAAGATCGCAAGTTTATTTCGACAGATCATGCAAAAGAGTAGTAGGCTTGATATATTCATCACAGTATATCTTACCGACAACTATATCAAAAGCATCTGATCCGACATTGTTGCTTGCCGGGCAGCAGTATCGTTCCAATAAGTAGCGTGACTCCGCATAGCTTGCCGTTTCATTGATTTGCCGTTTGGTCTTAAAGCTGTCTAATCGTGAATTTTTACCTTGGTAGTCTTGATTTCTGATGTTGTCGTACGAGGTAGATAACTTTCGTATCAGAAGACCTTTCCCCGGTCATACTGTGTATTCCTCGAGGCACGAAGGACCTTCCTCATCTTTTTTACTACACGTATGCAGTAACTGAAGATAGCAACCAACGACCGGGACAGCACAAGTGACCTATACTTGTCTCATCGGGGAACATCCCTGCCACACTTTCCGTATCAACTGTCTGATACTGAGTAGAGACATTGCCCGATGGCTCAGGTTAAGGTAGATGTACATGTACTAACAGGGTTCGCATGTAACCTAGCAGCTCATTCCTGCCTGCCCAGCTCTCCACATAGGGAAGCCTACCCCACTTCCAGGCAGCTTCCTCCCTCTGGCGGGGCAAAGCTGCTAGACATCGACGTCAGGCTGTCAATGTCCCTTGAGAATATGCCACTGGAACTGACTGCCAGCGCCGAATCTTTCCTCTTCTAACGTGTTTCATTCGACTCTCGGGTGTAATCCTTTTCTCAAGCCTGTTTAGTAGTCTTTTCGGGTTTTCTGGAAGTTATCCGGGTGCTCTTCTCTCGCGCGCAGTCGAGCTCTTGCTTCCTCGAGCTACTTGGACACGAGAGCTACCTACCCACAAACGCAGAACAAGCCGACAAAAGGGCTTGTGGACTCCCCGTCAAGATGGCATCCCAGAAGCGGATCCAGAAGGTTTATTTCCTTCTCATACTCAGGTGTTCCAACCCTTGTCTTCCCGGCCACTGCTAACCTAATCTTCCCATGTCTCCAGGAACTAGCTGAATGCACAAAATCTCCTCCCGAAGGCATGACTATCGCCCTTGCGTCCGAGTCCGACCTGCACAAGTGGCACGTCACCCTCCAAGGACCCGCCAACTCTGCCTACGCCGGCGGCACCTTCGGGCTCGTCGTCTCCCTCCCCGTTGAGTACCCCTTCAAGGCCCCCGCCGTCACCTTCTCCACCCGCATCTACCACCCCAACGTCACCAACGACAGCCAGGGCAGCATCTGTCTTGGCGTCCTCAAGCCGGAGAACTGGAAGCCCGCGAGCAAGCTGCTGGGCGTGCTCGAGGCCGTGAGGGGTCTGCTCGTCGAGCCGATGCCCGACGACCCCCTCGAGGCCCGCATCGCCGACGAATACAAGACCGACAGGAAGGAGTTTGAGAAGAACGCCAAAGCTTACGTGGCGCGGTACGCCAAGGGGGCGCCCAAGTTTGAGGATCCTCCTGCGGCTGGTAACGGCAAGTCGTGAAAGGCAGAGGATGCTTGTGGAGCTGGCGAGGCCTCGGCTATGGGAGAGAATATCAGGTAGGATTGCTAGGGTGACTCAGCATGAAGATCAGGAGAGAACGAGGTTGGGATGGGTTCGACAGACGGACATTACAGAGTCTGCAGCTGAATTGGATGTGAGGACAGATGGCCTAGGATATGGACAAATGAACTAATGAACAGCACAAACGGACGGATGGCGAAATGGATATGGAAATAGACCCAAATACAAGCGGAACTACTATGGAAACCATAAGCGCTGCTTTATTTGTACTCTCGAGAGTCAGAGCGCAGACAACACAATAAGATATATCTAAAATTCACAACCCAAGCGCTTCATGAGCGGAAAGCCAGTTGTTGCATTGTTCCTTTTTCATTACTGCTCAGGCAAGCTTTGCCGTGCGGCCGGGTATGTCCATCCTACCAAGCCATGCTCTCTAATCTATGTACGTGAATCCCCTGGTCTACCCGATTTTCGACAAGAATTTTCCAGTTACATGGACCACCATTGTCTTTCTTTTTACATGCAAAGCGTGCCCGCCCTCTCATGATATCGCCCATTTCCTGTGATGCAGCAAACATAAGCATTACCGCCGGACACAGTCCTTTGTGTACCGGTGCCCTAAAACCCGAGACAAATGAATGAGTCTACCAGTATAGCAACTGACTCTTTTCTGCCATGAAAACAAGATGAACTAAGGAAAATGTCCAGTTGGACGAGTGTACACTGCGCGCCGTCGCGCAGTAAGTGGTTGGGTGCGATATTAACACCGTCAAGGGAGGATTAGGGATCAAGGTTTCTGCCCTACAGAACATCCTCGGCCCTGGCCTTCTCCTTGTCCTTGCGTCTTCCGAATAGCGTCCCCTTCCGACGGACCTCGTTATCTTCAAGGTTAGTCATATCGCCGGCCAGGTCCAGGCCCGCCGCAGCTGATCCGGCCAAGCCATTCTTTGTCGCAGGTGTTGCTTCCGCGTCGTTGTTGGTCTGGTGCGTCGATTTCCACTTCTGTATTGCATCCCGGCGCTCTTGCCTCTTCTCCTCGACCAAGTCTTGACTCAAGTGCTTGAAGTTGTTTCTCTTCTTGTAGCACGCCTCCAGAAGGGCATTGCAGTCCAGCATCCGCCGCGGCAGGGTCTGCACTACCCCAAACATCTCCATCGGATCGGCAACAGCTTTGATCTCAGCTTCGCCCGCCTTGAAGATGGTGAGAGCGATGCGGAACAGGGTCCGAGAGCCTTCGTAGAAAAAGATATCCCACACACGCAGTACCGTCTCGATCGGCAGCGTGCCAATGAAGCATGACATAAACCAGGCCGTCATGCACAGGGTTATTGCCGGAAGACGATTTGGGTCTGCTGGTGCGTTCTTGCCTCCGGGATTCGATATATCCCTCAAACGCTTTGTTTTCGACTTCTTGGTGTGTGGTGTGGCCATTTCAGAGTCGTCTCCGCCGATCTGCTTCCATACGCTCGGAAGTGCGTCCTTCAAGGTAGCCATCAGGACGCCGAGGTCCACTTTCGAGCCCTCGAGGCTCATCTCATGCGTACCAGGAAGATAAACCCGGGTAATAACATTGAGGAGCCAGAATGCATGCTCTTCACTCTCGACAAACAGTAACAAGAGTCCAGCCAAGAAGTTGAGTGACTGGCAATACCCAATCCGAGGGTTGTAGAGAGCAAACGCATGGAGCACGCGTCGCAGCGATGAGATGATCTCGGGTTCCGTTTCTGTTTCCGGTCCTGAGGCATCTTCAGCCTGGTTTGTCAGGGTCGCCTGGCTGTCCTCCGTCCCTGCCGGCGATGCAGCCTGCCGCGCGAGATTCGTGGCTCGCGAAGGCCTGAAACGCACATTATCAGGGAATGTGCGATGGAGATCCTTCTCGATATCTTCGACAATGATCGGCTTGAGCTCGCACTTGTCTGCCACAGCCTTTCCCGCACCGGAAGGTTCCAACCCCGCCCTTCTCACCATCTCGTCGTAGACCCCGGGATGTTTGGCCAAAATCTTGGGTCCTCCGGCATAATAGAACCATGCTGCGCCCCTCCAGTCGGGTGGGATGCCCTTGCGCACAAACCGTTTGGTCTTTGCGCTACGCTGAGGGAAGCGTTCCGGACTCTCAGTCATCAGTGAGTTGTCCTTTTGGTATGCCACCCACTTCTTCCGCCTCCGGGCCAAGTAATCGGTGTAGGTTACGTCCCATTTGTCGTATTGCTCACGGGTGATATACTGATTAGCCTTGCGGAAGCCGTATCTGTCGCGAGAGGAAGCATCTTCTTCGGGCTCTTGGGGAAGCTGGGAAGCGGATACTGGTGTCGGCGCGCGTGACAATGATCCAGAAGCCAACGTTTGAGATATCGGGGTTGGGGTATTAGTCTGGTGCAGCAGGAAGCCAGATTCGACCTGTACTGGGTCTGCTGGGATGCGCTGTCCATCTTTACCTGGTGTGCTCGCAGAGCTCTGCGGTGGTGCGAATGGGCTATCCACGTCATCGTTGGTGACCGTTCGAATACTGAACCTATGGCCAGCTGGTCCAAAACTAAGGTCTTGTGGAAGTGAGCCTGGCAGACCAGAGTTCCGAAACATGGCTGCCGAGTCTCGCGCAATGGCCGGCTCGGATGTAACCGCTACCGAGGATCCCGGAATGGGTAGAGGCTCACTCATGGCTTCCAACATCTGGTCCATCAGCTTGCCTGTACCTATTGCTCCGACTGGCGTCTGATCATCAGAATCATCTTCATGAGACGGCGCTCGTCCGGGATTGAAATCATGCCCGGCAGCATGGCCGTCTTCGGATCCCTCCTTGTCTAGAGGCGCGCTGTCTTCCTCGTCAGAATCATCATGAAACCCGTCAGCGTACATGCCCATGACGTCTTCGACGCTGAGGCCGTCTTCCTCGGCAACGCTTGCCCTCGCGTATCCATCAATAATCAGCGATCCCGTTATGCTGCTCGCTTTGGTAAGGACGCTATTTCGCTCAGTTCCGTTGACCGTAAAAACGGTACCGAGTGCGGTCGAATTGGTCAGCTGGGACCTAAAACTGGAGCGGAGCTCATCGTTTCCGGCCGTGATCCACGGCGGTGGCTCCCGGGTGTTCGAGGGCGTGCTGCCTTCATAAGTTAAATGCGGTCTAGCCATATTCGACGAGGGGACAGCACGCCTGGTAGAAGCAGTGCGCGAGGTTCCACCGAGCTGGTCATTAGAAGGGTGATGCGGAAGCGATGCATGCGTATTGGTAGATCTGGCAGAAGAGGTGGAATAGCCCCGACCGCGGTGCCACCCATTGTGTTGTACGACGGGGTTGAGTGAAGCATTGCCCAATTGATGGTCGGGGGAAATGAACTCGCCGCCTTCTGGCAGAGCATCCGTCAGTTGCCGTGGGACCAGCAGTTCGCTGCCGCCCTGTCGGATGCTGGGTTTACGAGGTCGTGAAAAGTTCTCCACTGCGACAGCGCCGTCTCTCGCGGGCGAATTGTCTGTTTGGTATGATTTGGTAGTCGAGGAAGACGGAGTAAGAGGTCGATAATAAGCCCCTCCATTTGTTTCCAGTAGAGAAAAGTTTCGTATGGAAGGGCTGATGGGAACTGGCCCATGGAGCTCATTCGGGGATGAGTTTGTAGAGAGGCCGGGAAGGGCGAATGTTTGACTTCTTGCTCCCGCAGGCGTCCTCGGGTTGCTCTCCATGGACGTGGTCCGGTCGCCGAGGCTTGAGACAGGGTCGTATTTCACTGGAGGATTGCCGTGGAATAGCGAGTCCCATCGTGGAGATATAGGGGATATGGGCACTGGTGGCAGTTGAGGAATCGACGGACACATCTGGGAAGAGGTCGCCGAAGGTGGCATCTCGTCGAAGGCATTGTATGAGTCCTCGTAGTCGTGCTGCTCTAAGTCGTGGGTTGTGCGGTCGAAGAAAAAGCGCTTTGAAGGTGCACCCGGCTCAGGTTTCATCTCGTACCCGGCTGGAGATTGCGGCTCGGGTCCATGGCCCGCATATTGGCCAAGGTCGCGGGTTTTCATGCTGCGCTGGCGCTGAAGGGTGGCCTGGTCAGCATCGGTACCGGGTCGACTGTCTGACGGCGAGTTGAGCAATGCCGGGGTGAACGAAGTTAAAGAGGAAGGCATGAACGAGGAATTGCCATATTTTGCTGTCATGTCGTTTGGGCCTGGCGCTACTGGCCCTGGCCCACCGTGGTGGAACTTTAGCCGATTTTAGTACGCGACGAACGTGGAGTCGAGGCCGGGGTCCTGCCTTGGATGCCAGGGAACCAGGGACGACGCCAGGACAGCCAACCTTTAAATCGCTGCCCTGGACAGGGATGGAAGTCGGATCGGCTTCGATTTCCCAACGTGTCGAGCTCCGGGTAGCAATTGACGGAAAAGCCTGGTCGCGCACCACAATCGCAATATACACAGTAATAGCTGAATAGACCGTGTACGATGTGCTTCTACCGGCTCATTCCAAAGGGCCAGTGCTACGGCAGCAGCACACTTGATCCCGTGCAGCTACCGAGCCGTTTGCTGCCAACCTGTCCTCGTCGCGTCTCTGTAAGGAACCGGCAGTTGATCTGACGTCTGACGGCCTCAGGGACCACTCAGTGATCACCACTGCCACCAGTGACCACTATAAGAAAATCACGGCCCGCTACCCCACTTACTAGGGAAATTTGATAACGCCTGACGGGATTGTGTAAGGGTAAGGCAGGTGGAAATACGTATGGGGATGTTCACCCAACGACAAACAAACAACAAGGCCAAGTAAGGTATCATGAACAAGTGCCTGGTTTAAATGAATGAATGGCTTGGGGTGTTGGAGCAAAAATCCGCTTGAGAGAAAACCGAAGGAAACGAACGACGTAATTGAACGGAAAGAGAGACCCGGTTTGACTGTTGCACGATCCATTGGAGCTCGGGGCATCACGAAAATCAGAGCTTCTTCGACTATCACGACTCTCTGCTACTGACTACTGTAAGTAGCATTACCATTAAGAAATGCCAAAACATAGACCCTGTCGCGAACATCTCACGTTCGACAACTCTGGTTAGATGCGTAATCTAGCGGAGGGCGATCCGGTTACCGCAGATTCGGATGCCAAGAGTTTATTCAGCTTCCGGTACCTGGAGCTAGTCCACAGAGGGGAGTGATCGCCCGACTAGTGGGCGCACGCGAAAGACCATCGCTGCATTCCGAAGTTTTGCACCAGGGCTGTTTACCTACTCCTGTCTCGTCCGCTAGAAGGATCGGACCCGGACAGAGGCATGTCTCAGACAATGGCTAACTACTAAACGATATCTGAGAGGAGACTGGAATCCAGATCAGTAGATCAGTGCGAAGTGATTGGTCCATTTCTTCGTAATGTAATGATAAGGATTAACATCAGCGACCGCGCTACCTGAAGCGAAAGGGAGAGATTGACAACTCCTGTCCTGTTGTCCGCGCTCAGGTTGAAATTCAGAGCTGTTACCCGACATCGATCAGTGCGGATGAGGCACGCACGACTGCGGCAGTTGCGGCATAACTTTGCACCGGAAGAAATTGCACGTGACTGCAGGGATATGACGTTTACGCAACAAGCTTTCCGTGCACGTCATTGTGTTCTTTCCCTGAAGCACTCAAACAACCTCAAGTCCGTTTGCAAACTGCGGTACGTACCCGGACTACGCAGGGGGTCCGAGCTTCCAGTGGCACTAGCGGGTTTAGGTACGTATCATTTTCGGTGCATTGACCAGAATGCGACGGATGCGTTGGACGTGAGAGGACATCCCTGCGCCACCATCGCCCAATCCGGTTAGCCCCGCATCACTGCTTGAGGTGAGCTTCCGGCTTGCCATGGACGGTTGCGTTCCCGGTCGATTCTGCCCCTCGCTGATTCGCATTGATGGATGCCTCAGGTCCTAGCATCCCCTCACTCTGGCGTAGAGCCAACTTGGCCTGCCACAGCAAAGCAGCTGGAGCTTCCCCCTTCTTTTTCCCACCCTCCTGCTCTTCCGCCCTTTGCTCGCTGACCTCTCCCCTCTGTCGCACGGGTACGTACCTTTTTGCTCGAGCTTTCGGCCTTTCCAAGGACCACCACCCCCCAATTCTGTCCCATCCCGTCAGCCTTTCCTCTTCTCTCCCCTTTGTTTCCCCTCGAAATCCCCGTGTTGTCTCATTCCAACTACGCCTTCGACCATCCACTTAGACCAATTGGCGTCCCCTGAGCTCTATCAAAATGTCCAGCCGCAAGAGAAAGCAAGAGGAGGAGCTTGTTGCCCTCCCAAGCGACGAAGAAGAGGAAGAAGAGGAGTAAGTTTGCGTGCTTTACTCCACCGCAGGCGCACCACAACGATCATGGACGCTTTTCGGGTGGCAAACGGCGTCACAGCCACTCTCAGCTCTTCCATCCAGTTGACTTTCAACCATCTGGACACCACTGACAAGGCTCTCTGCAGGTACCAGAGCTCTGAAGGTGACGAAGATGACGTAGAGGAAGATGAGGAAAGCGAGGAGTATGAGGAGGAGGGCGAAGAGGGGGCAGAGGGAGAGGAAGAAGAGAAGCCCGTCGCTGGTAAGCACTACCTGCCATTGATAGGCTGTTCACTTGTTCGCGAACACCAGCATCATCTTTCCTTGCTACGCGCCAACAGTGAAGATGTCCGTGCGTCCGGCACTGGCTGACTATCTCTCGAAGCGCCCCCAAAGAAGAAGCAAAAGACAGCCCCCGCCGTAGCTGCCAACGGAAAGCAGAACGGCGAGGAGAACGGAGAGGAAGAGGTCGAGATCGAGGAGGAAGAAGAGGAACTGAACGAAGACGATCTTCCCGAGGATGAGGACGAGGTCGAGGAAGAGGACGCCGCCGACGACGATCTGCCCGCCAAGGACAAGCTGAAGGCCTCCGGTGCTCCTGCCGAAGAAGAGGGCGAGGACGAGGGGGTCGCTGCCGGTGGAGATGACGAGGAGGACTAGACTGACGTCTCGGCCAGGCGCAGCGCAGCGCTGCTGCCGGCATCTTCCAATTCTACTTCTTAGTTTGGGTTGTAAACGTTTGGTTATATAGCGGAACACACAACGCGGATTTCGTGATCTATTGATGGAACTCGGCTCGTCCATTGTTAAATGTTTGCGTCCGGTGAGCTGAAGTGTAATGGAACAGCAGTATCGCCCTGGGTCTAAAGGGTACTCGGCCCCATTTGTGCAAGTCCAATTCATTGCTGCCCAACCCCGTCCGGCCCAATACCGCTTAACTACGAACAGGGTAGGGCCGCAAGGGTGGCGACCTAATAAGCGGCCACGCTTTAGTGAATGAAGCATAACCGTTTGCCTGGCTGTGATCTCGAATTATTTGGTGAGTACGGTACTCCGCATACGTTAAGTCTAGGCACTGTAGTAGGGCGAATCTGCGAGTACCAGCAGCAAGTGTTGGATACGAGCTATGCGGGCACGCTTCAACAGAACAGAGGAACTACGGACCGGTTGTGGGGTAAGTATGTGATACAGACAGGAGCAGAAAAGAGCCTGGAGCGACGGTGGTAGGCGACGGCAACGGCGAGAAGATGCCCCTGCGCCCCGCCCAGATGCTTTCGAGAGCGAAATAGGCTATAAATCAAACAAAAATACACATAGTAAGACGCTTGGGTAAAAATCACTAATACGTCATCGAGTGTAAGTCAAGCCTTGAGTTAGTTTGTCGTATACTATTCCCTTTCATGTTGCTGAGAATGGGTTTCACATAGACTTTTGAGATGTGACTGTTCGAAGTGTGCGCATATGCCGCGGGTACAATGTAGTAGCTCATGGGCGGGAGGACCTCTATCCCATTGATCATTCATTACCTCCCCTCTAGCAAGTATGTCCAGCATGCATCATTACACATTAGCCCCGAGACTAATCCACCCCCTTTTTTGAGAATCGCTCCGCCGCTCCTCGAGTGTGGTAACCAAACACCTAAGCAGCAAGAGCGGTGAGCTGCCTTCTCTCGCTCTGCAGCCGATCACACTCGCTCTCCAGCGCCATGATGCGGTGCCTCGCCATGTCCAGCACCTCCGCCTTGCTGAGCCGGCGGTCGTCGCCCTCGATGCCCCCAACCGAGCCCTTTCCCTCCCTGGGCTTGACCTCGGTCCCGCCGCTTCCCGGAGGAGAGCTGTTTCCTTCCGCCGGCAGGACGGCGAGGAGGGACTCGAACTGCCGGTTCAGCCGGTTGCGGTACTGCTTCTCGACCAGGTTGTGACTGTGCCGCGCCCGGCGCTCATCCGGCGTCAGGAGGTCGTCCTCGTCCCTGTCTTCTGCGCTTGGGGACGAGCCGTTGTTCTTTGCCTCTTGCTTCGGCTTCCGTGAGGCCGTCCGCAGCTGGGCCTTGTGGCTGCCGACCTTGCCGCTGCGGGAAGAAGTGGTGGATGATGACGAGGATTGGGATTTGCCGCTGGACTTCTTGCTGTCCTTGGATTTGCCGCCAGCCTTGGACTTGGTGGGCTTGGAGGAGGTGGCCGAGGGCCAGCTTTCCTTCGATCTTGTCACCGGGCCTGCAGTAGTGGGCATGGTGCCGGCGCCGACGGTCTGGAAGCAATTGCGCTTCGACGGCCCCTTGGCCTCGGATATGCTCCGCTTTCTATCAGCTTGGGCTGTGGGCATCAGCTTAGACAAGGACGACTCTAGGGCCGGGACACGATTCGTGTCCGTGTCAGCCCCTAAGTAGCTGAATTCGGTGGTGGGGGAACCAATCGACGTGTTGGCGGTGGATACGCTGTCGTTCCTGGCCCAGCCACCAGAAGAATCCAGCGTCTCTAGCATCAGATAACTAGATGGAGCTGCCGAAGAGCCCTGCTGCATCGTATACGAATCGTACGATGTACTGTAAATACCCTCCGGAAAGAGGTCCAGGGGGTGATCACAGTCCGTGGTCATCCAGGGCGGCGAAAAATGCTCGAACGCCGGTACTCCGTACTCCGATGCTTGGTCGACGGGAGTAACGGGCATGTGAGAGCTCGAGTATTGCTGCTTGTTGTCATGGCCTGTTAGTCAAATGTTGAAGACTGAGGTACCATAGATGGTCGACGATTAGACTAGAGAATTGTGCTTTTTCTGAGTCGCGTTGCGTGGTGTAATTTTTTTTTTTTTTTTCCTCTTGTCATCTTGTTCCCGAGTCGCACTGCTCTTTATTAATGAGTTCTGGTTTTTTTTACACCTCGACGCTCAACTCGTTCGTTTTCTTGAGAAGATTGGCAGGCAGAGATACTAGAAGGCCGACATAGAAAGTGACTTACCTCGTTCGAGTCCATATTCTCGTTAGTGAAGAACATTGGAACTTGATCAACGGTCATAGCTACAAGAGTTGCAGTGGCTATGCTTGACGGTCTTGACGGTGCAGGTCAGCTACGGCCCGAGTGACGATGGACAACCGAGAGGTTTGGATTGTGTCGGCGGAACCTCGTAACCTAGGTAGGTAGCAAGGTAGAGAGGTAGTGAACGTATCGTGACGCAGCCCTTTGCAGACGCAGCATATAAGGAGTAAGGTAGTTCAAGATATGTGTTGTGCGAACATGGGCTTTATTCACGGAAATGGAGGAGGGGTTCCGATCCGATGATGTGATGATGCTTTGCGATACGTCTATATATGTACAGGTTTCAACACAGGAAACTTACTTTGACGTGGCATGGGACATGGGCAATCGGCATGCGATAAGTGCGGAGGTGAGCGATGGAATCGCACGTCGAACACATTGGCTATTGGTTGCGGCCCCCCTCTTTCTATCCCGTAAACCTTCATTCGTCTATCCAGTCGTCTTCTGAATGCAAAAGTGTGGCACCACTTTAGAGTTCCCTCCTCCTGTCATACCAAAGCTTAAACTTCGGGGCCGACTTCATCTCGCCAAGCCCATATTGAATTCCGCAGATGTATGGATACTGCGGTATACCGTATAGGGCTCAGTCCCTGCGACCTACCGTAGGAATGGAGTCCAATTCCTTCGTCTAGCTACCGTTAAATGTCAACGCGCGTTCGTTAAAGAAAGCTTTGGTGTGTATTCAGCGACCTCTTGTCATGATTTCGTCTCAGACCAATGGAAGATTGCGGGGGATGTCCGAACCCGACTGCTTGTCTTGGTGTGGAGTGGGCTGATTTCGTGTTGATCCATTCCGTGCATCATTAGGGAAAAACCCAAGATCTGGAGACGTCGGCGGCCTTTACTGAGTTTCCCATCAGTCCACTGCCAGAGTTTCCCGTAATTCCCGTCAGGGCCGGTCTCCATTTTCCCATTCTCCATTACATCAGACAGAAACTTGATGTTTATCCACACACAGTGATCGACAACAGAAAAGAAGCCTCGGCCGAAACTAGTTGAAGATCACAGCAGCTCCGACCCTTATCTCTTCCGATGCCAATCCGACACGCCGGATGACAGTGCTTCACGTCATCGTCACCCGTTTTCCATAATAGCATGTTTGGCCATGCATTCTGCAGGGATTCTTGTATGCGAGGTAGTGTTTTGCGGCGAATATTGGCGACGGAGACGTTCTAGACCACGTTCTTGGTTGGAATATCGTCCGATGCTGCACTATGGTTCATGTCTTGACTGGCTCTACCGGCCGCGTTCGCACACTTACCATAGTAGGATCGTAAGGTTCGTGCTAGTAGGTGCATTTAGCGCGCAGTAAGCCTTCAACCCCACAGTGCGGCACGCCGGAAAGCGATTAGCATCTGGACGGACTCTCACAGAAGCTGGGCCAAAGCATAAATACCTGAGGCATCAATCAAACACGTGCATGTGACCAACTGCCTGGCGAGTGACTGGTTGAAGGGACCTGTGAGGGTGGCAGTGTCGGCTGCAAGCTTCGCAGGGAGTTCAGATTCCGATAAGCGATTCGCAAAGTGGCGTCTGTCAAAGTCTAGGCAATAGGGGTCCGCGGTGTGAGTATCATCGGTGATTCTGTTGAGTGCTGTTGTTGAGCCGTTTGGGCTTGGGGAAGCATCAAAGATCGGTCAAACTTTTGGGGACGACTTGGTGAGATTCGAACACTCAGTTGGGGGATAGACTGGAGTTCATAATACAGAAAGGATATTTCTACTATTTCTATAGGGGGAGCAAGCCAAACATGGGAATATATAGCTGACATAGAGTTGAGAGTTGAATCACCCAGAGGCCAGAAGGTAAAACCATTGCCGCAGCCAAGCAGATAAATCATTCCAGTGACTGCGCCAGACACATATGGTAATACACCCCTCTCTTCCGAATCAGCTCGTCGTGGCTGCCCGTCTCAACAATGCGACCCTGGTAGAAGACGAAGATCACGTCCGCGTTCCGAACGGTAGACAATCGGTGGGCAACAGTAACAATCGTCCG
The DNA here is from genome assembly GCA_023628855.1 of Coniochaeta sp. PK30-01. Taxonomy (NCBI): domain Eukaryota; kingdom Fungi; phylum Ascomycota; class Sordariomycetes; order Coniochaetales; family Coniochaetaceae; genus Coniochaeta; species Coniochaeta sp. PK30-01. The sequence goes on along the minus strand of JAMAJW010000040.1, from coordinate 89,230 downwards.
CCTTGCTCCTTCCCCTTTCGCCGCAGCGTTCAGGGCAGTTTGCACAGCCCTCTCTGACTCGGTATCGAGACTGGACGTCGCCTCGTCCAGCAAGAGCAGCCGCGGTTTCCGGATCAAGGCCCGAGCGATTGCTATGCGTTGCCGCTGACCACCCGATAACTGGAGACCTCGCGAACCGCACCGCGTGGAGAGGCCATCGGGAAGGGAGGCGATGAAGGTATCGATATTAGCCTGTCGGCATGCCTCGAGGATATCCTCGTCGGCCACACTTGAAGTTCCTTCACCGGGCAGGCATTCGATGCCGAGGGCAATGTTCTCACGGAGAGAACCTTGGTACAAGATCGGTTCCTGCTCGACGAGGGCCATGTGTCGACGATATTGGCCGAGGTGGATCGACCTGGAGTCGACACCGTTGAGGCAGATGCTGCCAGTTGTCGGCTCGTAAAACCTCTCTAACAGCCTGACCATCGTGGTCTTGCCGCATCCTGAGGCGCCAACAAAGGCAACGAACTGGCCGGATGACACAGAGAGATAAACGTCCTTGATGACCTTGGAGCGAGGGCGGCGTGGATACGAGAACCCAACATCCTTGCACTCCACTTGAATAGCCCCTACGTCGCCGCTCCCCCGCCCTGGCGGATAGTTGTCTCTCATATCCTTGCCTACTTGCCTCCTAAGGTTGAAAATATAGTTTGCTGCCCCTTGAGCTGCTGTTATGCTCGAGGTATATTGGAAGAGGGCTGCCGCAGCCTCACCGGAGAAAATGACAGCGACGAAGACGGTATAGAACTGCTGGGGGTGGTATTCTCCGAATGAAATCAAACAACCACCATACCAGAAGCCGAGAGCCATAGACAGGAAGGAGATGGACTGACTGAGAGCATACCAGAACATGGTGCTCGCGAGACTCTTCACCGAGGTCTTGGCGATAGATCGAAGGCTGTCTTCGTACCTGGCCAGAACCTCGGTCTCCATTGCCAGAGATGCGACTGTGCGGATGGCCGCTACTGCCTCGGCAGCAATGCTTGCACTGTTCGCAAACCGCGATGCCGTGTCATCGTTGAGTTTAAACTCGAGATGGATACTAACATATCCGGAGGCGACGAGCGGCGGTAAAGCACCGAACGCCAACACGAGACCAAGCTTCCAACCGTATGAGATAGCCAGTATACAGCTAGAAATGAGGTTCACCGTAATGGTGAGTATGAGGGCGATGTTCGAAGACAGAAGCTCCTGAAGTGCCGCTGGCTCGGTTGACAGTCGTGAGACTAAAGCTCCAGTTCCGTTGTCAGGGTCATCGAAGAAGGTTATCTCTTGTCGAAGGATGTTGTTGAAGATCTCCAGTCGATACGAGCTCATGATCTGTTGTGCAACAATCGAGGACATCCATCCCATCGCGGCGTATGCCACTAAATTTCCCAGTGCCATGACAAAGAACATCAGAGCGTAGAAATCCCCGCGGTCAAGCATGGATTGACCGGTCATGGCGAAAGCTTCGAGGATCCGGGAGAAGAGCACGGCGAGCGCGGGATATGTGCCGCCTAGCGGATGGCATTAGCACGATCCTCCATGGGACTGACGAGATATACATACCTCCGATGACAGCGGCTATGCCGACAACCGCGCAAGGGAGCCACAGGCTGCGTTGCTCCTTGATTATACTCAACAAGCATCTGACTAAGTTATGATTGATGACGGGTGTCTCCGTTCGTTCCAGGTTGCTCTCAGGGTCTTGGGCAGACTGTGTCTTGGTGAAGGCAAACTGCTCGTGCCTGCCGCCTTCTTGATGGGTGTCTTCCCCATTCTCTTTTTGTCCAAGGTCTTGAGCAAGAACAAGGTTGGAGTAGATGCCGCCACGTTCGATTAGCTCGCTGTGAGTACCCTGTTCGACGACCGCCCCCTTGGCCATGACAACAATGTTATCTGCATCGCGGATAGTCGACAGCCTATGCGCGATGACAACTACGGTCCGGTTGGCGGCGACATTGTTGAGTGCTTGCTGGATGATACGTTCTGCTGTCGGGTCCAAGGCACTTGTTGCTTCGTCCAATAGAAGTACTCGTGGGTCGGATATGATGCTTCTCGCGATCACGAGGCGCTGCTTCTGTCCGCCAGAGAGCATGGCTCCTCGCTCGCCGATATGCGTATAATACCCCTATTTTGCTTAGTGTTGGACCAACGGCAGCTTCAAAGCACAGGGAAGGCTGATTTTACCTCGGGGAGGTTTGCAATGAAGTCATGTGCGTAGGCAGACTTGCAGGCTTGCTGTACGAGCGGCATCTTCACCTCGTCCGCGACGTCTGCCTGCGGAGTGCCTGACAAGCCATAAGCGACATTCTGGAAGATGGTTCCACTGAACAATATAGGTTCCTAGCGGTTATGTCAGCAGTACTTTTGTACTATCTGATTCAAGTAAGTCGTACCTGTTGAATGACCCGAATGTTCGTCCTCAACCATTGGAGATTAAGATCAGCTATTGCGCGCCCATCAAGCGTGATTGTTCCCGTCAAGGGGGAATACCACCGCTCGAGCAACCCAATAATTGTACTCTTCCCAGAGCCACTTGGTCCCACAATCGCAGTCGTTTTGTTCGCGGGAATGATCAGGTTGAGCTTGTTCAAGACCTGTACATTGGGTCGGGAAGGATAAGCAAAGTCGATTTCAGCCAATTGTATGTTTCCGTGACATTCCGAGGGTCTCGATCCCTCCGAGGAAAGGGAGTCGATCTTTGACTGTCTGTCGATCCTCTTGAATAGGTCGTTTGCGGCCCCTATGGCCTTGGAGAGCACCATGATTTGGGGGGCTATTTGTGTCAGGCCCTGAGCAGCAAGCAGGACAGCAAGAATAACGCTTAGAAAAAGTCAGCGCCAGAGCGTGTTGGGAACAAGCGAACTCAGGACATACGTCACCACGTCACCCGGCTGATCGATTTCCCCCCTGTGGTACATCCGTATACCCTGCCAAAATGCGAGTCCGTATCCGGCATAGATGCAGAAGAACTGGATGCAGAATAAGACGGCATAAATGGGCGGTTTATTCTTTCCAAGCACTCTTGCGTCCAGCATGATCCTCTCGAATTTGCTAGACAGCTTTGGGAATGCCCAGAAGGCATGCGCATTCCGTATGTTGGCAAAGACTTCCTCGGCGAGCTTGTCTGCTTCTTCCCAGGTCACGCTCAACCTTTGCTCGATTCCGCTGTCGATCATGACACAGACTGTGACCACAATCAAAATAGTCGGCACAATGCACAGACTGATAAGTGTGAGCTTCCATTGTACGGCGAAGGCTACAATGAAAGCTGAGAAGAATGTGGTTGCGGCCTGTATGGTGAGACCTAATTTCTCGGATATGCCTTGGGTGACAAGATTACCGCCGCGGTTGATGCTCCCTGGGATGGAACCCGGCTCGGCAGAATCGAAGTAGCCGATTTCCTGTCTGAGTGTGTTCTTCAGGAAATCGAGGCGTAATGAACGAGTGAGACGGATGGCGTTGATAGCGACGATGGTCTGCTCAGACACCACCGTCAATACAGATACGTCTGCCGTAATCAAGGTAATTGTACTCACAGTCCAAATATACGAAAGCACAAACTTTGCTACAAATAGGTACACGAAATACAGTCTGCGTGAGGCGTCAGGTTCGGTGTAGTGTGAGTGATCCGAGGGGCATGCTCTTACGTGTATTGGTTGATGGAGGAGCGAAAGCTGTCTGGTGTCTTGCGGCCAGTAATAAAATCGTTGAATACCGTGACAAACTTGCCGAAGACAAAGTTCATCAGAGGGAGGAGAGTCCCAGAAGCGACCATGCAGACGACTGCTATTGCTGTTGTGGCCCATCCTTTTGTGTCATTATACATGAAGACACGCTGTTAGCTGTCAGTTAAGCAAACCTAGCGAGGTTAGAGCCCGTAGCAGAAATACTAACCACGAAGCTGTTGCGTGATGGTCCATCTGGCGATTTGAGCATGTCTTCGGACAGAGCCACTCTGGATGCATCGGCGTCGGCAGCTGGATAATCGACCCTGTTGAAGCCAACCTTGTCTTTCTCCATCGTAGCACAGAGAAGCTAAAGTTGCAAAAGGTCTCGACATCGGTAGGTATGAGAGGCCTCAGTTCTTATAACAACACAACAATGGCTCCAGTGGATTGACCTCTTGAACATGCCATGATCCCATAATAATGGTTGCCTTGAGATTGCACTTCAAACCCAGCCTCTGCGCGGCGCACGGAGACGGGGCCCCGAAAGTAAGTGGACATGATGAACTAACAACATTTGGATAGTAGAGGACGACAACCCTCCTAGTGCTGGGATGCTCGGCTTGCCGGGCTCCGCGTATTGCAACCTATGGATTCATGTCGGTCTCCAGAAAAGTTGTAAGAATTTCCGCATAGTAAGGGATCAAGATTACCCATACCACCCCTGTGATTCAATTTTATGTGCCAGTTTTCTGTTCTATCCTATCTGTGTATCTCCTATGTTCCCGTGGAGTTGGTGGTTGTGATGGACGGTCCGGTTCGGGAAAGGAGTTGTCGCTGGCTCCAATCGGGATCTTTCCTTCTCGGTGATCACAAATGTGGGGCCGGCCGCCGGGGGACCGACGGAGCGTGAGCACGAGCCATAACATACATCAATCCTCATTCCTCACTTCCCATCCCACAGGTTATTGGTCATGTCAACTCGAAGTTATTCAGTGTACACGCCGAGATACGGTTCTGTTTTTCATAAAAATAAGATACCCGAGGTCCACTCCTATTCTATCCGCTCCGACCAGCCACTCAAGACTCTCGCACTTATACGGTCCGTCCGGAGACCCGGCCAGCGACTCGTGCTACCTCATGTCTGAACCAAAGAATCTGAGTAGCTGATCAAGATACTCATCGTATGGCAGAAGCTGCTGTGACGCCAGATGAGCCTCAGGGGCTCATTCGAAGGGCTGTACGTCCGCTGCTCCTCTTTTGACCTGATCAGCCTGAAACTCACTCCTCTAGTGTGACCAATGTCGCTTCCGCAAGGTACGGTAGTCTTCGATCCATGTGCCGTGGAACACGATGTTGACTCAACGAAAAGATACGTTGCGACAAGGTGGCCGCGACGCCATGTTCTCACTGCAGGACTGCCAAGAGAGATTGTACCTCGACAGGGGCACAGAAGCCCACTGACACCAGGCAGAGGGTGTCCATCACTCACCAGTAGTAAGTATGGTACCGTTAACTGTTGCAAATATATATCTGACGGCATCTAGTGAACGCAAGATCGAGCGTGTGGAGCAGCGCCTGGCAGGAATCGAGGAGATGCTCAGCACTCTCACTGTCTTGACCAGATCTCTCAGCTTGCATGGCGCTCATGTACAGCAGTCTACGGATTCCGGGGCGCCAATCGATGCATCCTGGAGCGTCCAGTCCAGTACAACCTGCGAAGCACCGACTACAGGCGAGGAAAACTATGAGACTTTTGAGGGAAACTCATCCATGACAGCACAAACGGCGTTCGCCGGTGACTTCCTTGAACAGGCTGTGATAAGCCCCTCGTTCGACCAGAGGCTAAGTCCTGATATCACGGATGCGCTGGCATGCTTGCGCCAGATGGTTCAATTACAGCGCCGACAGGGAGCCACCCACGAAAGCAGGCTAGCCCACCAAAAACCAGCACCCAAGGGACTCAGTCAGCTGCCGCTACCACCGACAGATACTGTCCTTACACTCTTGCGTGAGATCAGAGGTGAGCTTGAAATGCTGTGAAGTTATGGCCTCGGACTACAGAGATCATTGCCAATTGTTGACTCCTTCGCAGCTACACCTCCGATTACATTCCAGAGGGACTGCGTCTTCATCACGGTAGATGACTTTATACAGTACTGTCGGACAGTCTTCTTCGCCACGGAGGAATACAGCACCGCTGTTTTCATGATCGTGAATGCTGGTCTCTACTTTCTGTTCCGGGAGAAGTTGGCGTTGCAAAGATCCTCGAACCAAGACTACCTTGACTTCCACTATCTCTGCAGGGACAATGTTGAAACTGCTCTGGCGAGTCTACCGCTCCTTTTGCCCCCAAAGAGGGAGACAATAGAGGCTTTGTTACTCGGTGTATGTGAAACATTCCATCCGCTATTGATATCTTTCCGCCGCACCTTGCTAACCTTCAACAGGTGTCATACTCGATCGAGATCTCAAAATTCACCCTTGCCTGGCAGCTTAACAGCGCCGCAGCTACCATGTGTGAGGCTCTGGGCTGGCACCGTCTCCAGCCTCAGGAATTAGCAGATACCAATGACACCAGGTTAGCTTCTTTCTGGTTCTGCTACATGCAGGACAAGTCACTCTCCTTGCGGTTCGGACGCACCTCAGTGATAAGAGACCTGGATATATCCGCGCCACGCCGGTTCGGCAACGTGACGCATTTGAGCGAGTCGTGGGTACATGTCACTGCTCTGTGGATACAGACTGGGAGTGTACTTGGTGACACGTACGACCACTTGTACAGCCCTGAAGCGCTGACTCGGTCACCACAAGCAAGGCTCGAGACTGCGAGCCGCCTGGCTCACAGGAGGAAAGAGCTGTTTCAACAACTTCAGGAGACGTCGGAGGCGTTAAAGCGCGATGTCTCTGTCACGACGCCACAATCTCAAGGACACGTCACAGACAAAGAGACTCGTTTCATGATGGTCGATATGCTTCTCAAATCTGCCGAGGTGAGCCACTTGGCCTGCCTAACTCTGATATACCGCGCACTTCCAAGCTCGCCCGATCTTCCCAGCAGTTTCAATGTGGAATGCCTAGAGGCAGCAAGAATGGCCTTCAAGTGTCACGAAGAGTGCATGAAACTGAGCTCGGATAACTTCTTTGCCAAGGCGGGATACCTGCGATGGTAAGCAATTTAACTGATCGCTCGCTGCTGCCTTAATATCACCATGACTAATACCCAACAGGACGCTTCTATATGACACCTTTGCGCCATTGGTCGTTCTCTTTTGCCATATCATCGAGACTTCCAATCATGACGATCTCCAGCGGCTGGTCCGCTTCGCAGCGAGCTTGGAGTCCGTCTCTTCGATGTCTCCGGCCATGCAGAAATTCCACCGGCTCTGCAAAGTCCTCACCCAGATCGCCACGCTGTATGTCAATGCTAAAGCTCAGTCATATGGGCTACATGACCAGGACATGTCCGCTGTGGGCAACGACTTCGACATGTACCTCAGCCAGTTGGGCTTCGTCTCATTCCAGCCGCATCACCCTAGCGATGATATTGCTCATCCTGGGGCTACTATTCCCCCGAACCAAGCTTCGACGCAACTCGGAGATTGGTTCTCGGGGAGTAGTTACATCATGGGATTGATGGAGGAAGATCTTTTAGACTTCAACCCTCACGGGAATCCTTCACAATGAGTGGAGAACTCTACGAAGTGCAAAGCGGGCATATGCCACGACCAGACTGCAATGCCTCGACTTTCCAAAATCTTTGACAACTCATTGGTCTAGAAAAGGATGTCTTTCACGTTCTTATCCCTTGAGCGAACCTGAGGTCCACGCTGGAGTCTCTTCTCTTGCTCCATTGATGATCCACAGCTCCTGGGAAATGAATGAGCGGTGTGTGGCCGTGAAGTCTGACGATTGTCTTTGCCCCAGTGAGACGGTGCCAGCTACTGGTGTCTTGGCCCGGCTTCTTGTAACCTGGCTTTATGGTTACGAGTATCAAGTCACGGCTACATAGCATTGGCTGTCCAACTGTTTTCACAGATTCGTGGCGGTACCTGATCTATAGGCACCATGTAAGTGATATGACCGGCTTTGAAATCGAAAGAAGCATGTACATGAAGTGCTCGCTTGGTTATCATAGAATACATCTACATATAAACGCATTGCCGCACCGTCGGATAAGCTCAACCTAATCCTCCTTGGTCTGTGGGCTCCTTATCAGAGTGATCGTCTTCCTCCTCCGTGTCATGCCGCACATCGGGTACAGCCTGTTGTTGGCCCACATCACCCCCAATTGCTTCCTCGTCACCGTCACCCGCCTCCTCCTCGTCAACTTCCTCTTCCTCTTCTTCCTCCTCTTCGTTCTCCTCTTCCTCCTCTTCAGCACTACTCTCATCCCCACTCTGTCGTGTAGATGTAATACCGGTCTCCATACTCCTCCTTAGGTTCGGAAAGAGCAGGGACGGCGGCGCATCATCCTCATAATCAGGCGGTACATCACTAAGATCGCTCTCATCATCCGCAGAGTCATGGATACTGCCTGGTGGACTAGAGCTCTGATTACCAGCATCTGCGTCCTTGCCGTTGCCATGCTGAACTCCGGCATCGCCATCTTTCATCTCCACATCATCACTGCCAGTATGCTCGCCGCCGGTTTCCGCATCGTCCCCATTAGGCGTATTATTCTTCCCGGCAGACAGGGACCCGAGTCGTGCCTTGCCGCTCGCGCTAGCAGACTTTGGCGGGCCCTCCAGGGCTCGGCTGACAGCCTGCTCTGCCTTGCGGAGGACATCTGGCTTTCTGACGACTGCAGACCTGCGACTTCTGGTGGCGGCCTCGTGCTTCTCCGGAGGCTCGGCGCTCGCTCTGCCGGAGCCGACGGGTGTCGCGTCCTTATTTAACTCGGCTGGCGGCACGAGCAGTCCGTTGGTAAGCGCGGACTTGAGGTCACTGGCCTGTAACTCTGCGTCGCGGGCTTTGTGCCGTTCTTCGACGATCTTGGCTGGATCCGGGCCGGGCAGTTTGGGGCTGATTTCAGTGTAGAGATGCGAGTAGCAGTCGGTGATGAGGTCGTCGATCAAAGCAGATTTCATCAGGCCACCATTCAGTTTCTTGAGCTCGATCGAGTCCTTCAGCGCGCCGAGGGCTGGGTGCTCCTGGGCTTCTGGCTCAGTCACCCATTCGTTGATGCGCTCGGCTACTATGTCGAACTCCTCAGGCGTCAGGTGTTTGAACGCATCGTCAGCAGCTGCCGGGATCTTGTAGCTGTGCCGTATCAGCGCGAGATAGGTAAAAGCGCACTGATACCATAAGTCGTTGAAGTGGTAGAAGTCAGCTCCCTTTTTGCGCAGGCGGCGTAGTAGCGCCTCCATGTTGGTCCGATCATTCATAACGCTCAGCAACCGAAACATGTACCGCACGTACTGCGATGTGTAAACGTGGTGACGTCCTGGCCGTTCCGCATCACACTTCCAGACGTTCATCACCATGGTCTTGGTGAACATGTTCTCCCTTAGAACGGAGAAGGCAGCCTTTGCAGGAACCAGATTTGCACTGTCTTGTTCATGGTCGAGGTCAGTGAGAAGGTCGCTGTTGGTATCACCAGTGTTGCTTGTCTCAGGGTCAAATAGGATCCGGGCATGCCGCATGATGAGACGATGTTGCCAATTGGACTTGTCCTTGTCCCGCAGGACCCGAAGAGACCTGATCACGTAAGTATTCCAGTCGTCGGCGTCGGTTATGGTTATTTGTTCTCCTTGCTGAGGTGCAAATGGCTGCCGCTGCAAGATGTCGGCTGCTTCTTGGTGCCCTAGTTCTTTCCGCATGACGAGTTTGTGAGTGACGGAGAGGATCTTGTAGTGAGGCTCCAAAATCGGATCCTGTCTCGGCTTCTGCTGAGCCGTCACCACCTGAACGGACCGCTCCAGAGCAGCTATAACGGCTTCCACTGTTGGCTGACTGCGCCGGTCTTTGTGGTCCAGGGCCTCAACCGGCTTCTGGTACATTTTCCAGAGACACTTTGAGTACATGAACGGATTCTTCCAGTCTTTGGGTCTGCCGGCCATTGCTCGCTTGAACAGGCTTGCTGCGAACTTCCAGACCTTATAGTCAGACATTTGTTCGTGGAGAATCTTTCTAAATGTGCCTGGCGCTTGACCAGGATCCATGTTAATGAAGAAACGTTCGTGATCAGCATGCTGGAAAGGCTCCATGGCAAATGGTTCACGGCTTGAGGCATACAGTCTCATGCCAAAGCCGTAGTACATCTCGCTGAGTACTTCTTCGTCTTCTTTCGAGGATACAGCCGCTGGCGAATCTGCTTCCCAAGAACGAGAATATGACAGTGCTAGCGTATAGCAGTGGATGGAGTTCCGCTGGAATTTGACCAACTCCTCGCGGTCTTTGTTCATCTTATCCGCGGTCCACAGGACGGCTTCTTCGACTTCGTAATCGAAGCTCTCGGCTAATCGAAACCACGCATTCCAGTAATCCGGGGTAAACTGCAGCTGTAGACGGAGGAAAGTCGCTCCTATCCTGAGGTCATCTGTCGCGCCCGGAGTCTGTCGACGGTTGAGGTCGACGGCCTTGAACTTGGTAAACGCGATCATGCCTAACAAAAAGAACCACCCGTGCCTGGCCAGGGCACTCTCGGGTGTGTTGACCGTCACCGCGTCAAGACTGACCTTACCAGTCATTGCTTGGTACAGCCGAAGGGGATGAATGGGTTTCTTCATGTATTCCGTGAAGTTGCGAAGGTTATGGATCATTTGCGGCGTCGACTTTGTGGAACCAATAGCTTGCTGCATATGATCTATCGCAGCCCTGAGGTCAGATTTTAGCAGGTCCTTGATAGACATGCGATTTGCCAACGTGGTGATCTTCTCAACCAAGCCCATTGCCGCCCGTCTCTCAAGCTTCTCAGGTGGACAGCCATGATCTTGGACCTCCCAGATGCCAACTCCTAGCTTGAGCCCATATAGGTCGTATAAGACCTGTCCTAAGTAATCTTCCCAGTTTTCGATGTTTTGTTGTTTCAAGAGCTCGATACGCATCATCTTCAAGAAAACTTTGTTAGAGCCCTTGCAGCATTTGCGTAATCCCAGAACTTGGTGGACCGCTGCGAGATAATCGGCGAGGTCATTCTCTGGCTTTGGAAACACTTCTGGGTTTTGATTGATGCCGACTTTGAACATGGTGTATTGCAGCGACCAGGTCCTGACCTGCATCTCCCGGAGCTTGTTGAAGAAGGACGAGAATGTCGAGCTATTTGTCGGGGCCTGCGACATGCCGATTTTCACCTCGTCTTCGAACATGAATGCGACGTGTAGTAAGCAACTGAGTTTAGCTAGCGCTGCCGTTGTTGACCTTATATGTGCCTCGTCAATGATGTCAAACGCACTGTTGTCGTTGAGAGCCAAAGACAGAGCCTGGACCAAGAGGTCATCTGCAGCCTTGAGCATGGTTACGAAGAGCGTCCTCCTGAGTTCGGGAGGAGTGTTGACGTAAGCTTCCTGCTCAAAGTCCTCAGCGATCATCTCAATTGCCCGGAGATAGCATGAGAACTCCTTTGTCGTGTACTTGATTCTCGCGTAGGCGTCGGCGAGTCTCGTCCAAAGCGAAAGTCGAAGATCTGTGCTGCTGTTCTCCAGAAATTTCCACAAGTCGCGAAGCCCTTGGTTGGCGATCTTGCTGATAGGTTTGCCAGAGATATCGCGAGTTTCATCGTCGTGACTGTCGCCGTTTGAGTTCTTAGGTGTAGCACCAACGGCGGGGCCTTCCACGAGGACTGAATCTGGGTTAAGAACGGGCTCCAACATTTCAATCACAGCAAGTGGTTCCCCGATTTCGTCCTGGAAAAGGCCCAAGAAGAAATCCATCGTGGTGAGTTTGGATATCTCCCTGTCTGCGGCAGAGGCAGACACTTCTGGCATGACAATATTGTTCGGCAGATTGATATCACCATGGCCAACCTCAGCTAGATAGTCCCGCAAATTATGCCACAGGGCCAAAACGTGCTCTCGCGTCACACCTTCAGCGAAGGTGGTCGTGAAGACCGCGGCCCAGACGAACCGGAGAACTAAGTCATTGATTGGTCCTTGCTTTCTGCGTCGGACTTTCGCTGCGATATCGAACCATCTGTCTAGCCTCCCCTTGGCCTCTATGCGGATAGCCTGCTCGACAGTACTTGTTGGGTTGGTGATGCGCTCGTACACATCCAGGTAAAGCTCGAACAATGTTTGAACCAGCAAGTCCAACTCCGGGGCTTGGTCTTTGGCCTGATGAGTGTCACATTGCTGAAGTTCAAAGTTGACGCGCTCATGTAGAGACTTGTCGAAGCGACTGATAATGTGCACCATGGCGGTTTTCGTACGATCGGACCACTTAAACTTAGCATATGTCTTGCTCATAGCCTTGACCCATTCATATGCGACGTCGTCGAGTGTAAGCCACTCTTGGTTCACTCGGCGGACAAACGATTTCAGGTCATGGCTCTCTCCGAACGCTGGTGGGTCCAAGGCGCGTTGAGAAACTGTTTTGGTGTGCTCGTGAAAGGTAGATAGCCCGGGCTGAGGCGTTTCTTTCTTGTTCAGAAAGATCCGCGCGTTATCTTCATCGAAGGATATGATACAATCTCGAAGATCAATGGTAGCCGTGTTAGTGACTCTCGCAGTTCGATCTTCCGTTGCACACGTATCAAGTACCTCGGAGATGCGACCGAGAGTAATGGGATCGGTCACGCCAAGGTTCTCCAGTACGTTCTTCGTTGTCTGAAACAAGTTCTGGTCCGCAGCTTGATATGGTTGCAATTGGGTGGCAAGGAGTGTCGCCGGATCAATGCTTTCCTCAGCAGCAGTATCCCGGCGCCTGACCCGTTTGCTCCTCTTGTTATCCGCATTCTCGTCCTCTTGTGCTTCTGGCAAGCCTGCCATCGATTGAGACCGCTTCCTAGTCGGTAGAGATATGCTTCGTTCCTTTCGAGGGGCTTTCGGGGATGTCGGTGGCTCGACTACACTACTCTTGCGTTCCTTTACCGGAACTTCTTCTGGCGAAGTAGTTTGCATAGCTGTGTCCTCCGCAAGCTGTAGCTGTTTGTCGATCTCCATCTGCTCCGCCGTCTCGTCATCTGATATATCAGGCACCTGGATAGAGACCCCGGAGCCAGAGAGGCCGGTCTCGGCAAGGCAAAACAGTAGGGCCATACCCAGTTCTGTCCAAGACAAGGCTTTGGCATCGACAACGAGGCGTCGAGTACCCGCACTCTCGACGTGGAGACTTGAGGTGCCTAGGCGAGTTGTCGGATTCGGAAGAAAAGGGATAGGATCAACATATGGTATGAGCATTGAAGGTATCTCTTTAGATATGAATGGTTTCATAACGGGATGTGTCAAGGCCATGTGGTCCGAAAGGACATCGAGTTGCCTCCTCAGCTGCTCTCCGGCGAACCCCTCGGCCAGAGACGGTGGGTCCACTTCCATGACCGCTGGATCATCATCGAGCTCAATGGCAGCTTCCAGGGCATATCTGTTGATCCTGGCGCTTCTGAGAAACGCGCCAACGCGGGCGGTTCTCCTCCATAGTTCCGCGTCTGACGGATCTCGGTCCAGGGCGGCCGCAAAGTCTTCGACAGCCTTCTCCGCGGATTCTAGCACTTCTGGATCTTTGAACACCTCCGGCCGATCTGCTTGCGGCGCTGTACGTGCACGATGCTTGATGCGGTCGAGGATGTACTGGCCATGGTTCTTGTATGACAGATAATAAGCCTGGAGCAAGGTGGCGCCCAAGTTATCCCCATCAGCACCTGTAGCCTCGAGACCAGAGAGGAACGTTGGCTCAAGCGGATTGAGAATCTCGGTCTGTGTTTCAGCTCGCTCGTACTCCGTCTTGCTCTCCGGGTATTTGAAAATGTCACATTCGAAGAGGGCATTGTAGGCATCGGCAGCTTCATCGAAGAAGCGAGGTCCTTGAGCGTGGAGCTTTAGAGCTGTCTGGAACTGTTTTAAGGCATCGTCTACCTGGAGTTCTTTCGTATTGTCGACCTCTTCGGTGACAATTTCTTCGGCATCGAGGTTGATGGCTGCGAAGGCCGGCTAGTGATGAGTTAGCTGTGTCAGTCCCATTGCTTGCAATCATGATTCAAGGCGCCCGGAAGGGAAGAGGACATACCATGTTGGGAGCCCTCCGGTCTCTTTAGAAGCTACTCTTCTGGTTGTGATCATCTGAGTTGGGTTGTGGCGAGACAAGAGTTGGTTGGTATTTCCTGGCAGGAACAGGAATAGAAGGTTGATTCTTTGTCCCAAGCTTTAGCTGGGCGCGCCCACGTAAAATGGGCTCGAAGTTGGGGACGCGATCGTGTCAAGGGTTGCTTAGCTTGAAACTTTAAAAGGTGTGGCTTGGACACGCTTTTCTTAAGGTCCCATTCAGGTCTTCAGCAGCCAGGAGTGGCTGATGCTCTACCTACCGTGGTACGTACCGCTAACTGTGAGCGCTAGACCCACCTTTCCGTGCCACTGCCACGGGAAGCTGCAAGCTGGCTACGACGGTCGACAAACAGCTCCAGACCCGACAAATCTGTCCAATATCACTTCGATCGTTGCTGTGCCCGGCGTCCTCGCAACTCCAAGAGTTCGCATCATTCTTATCCAGTGGACATCGAGGAATGCAAGCTGTCTGAAGAAGTTTTTCAGCATCAGCACTTAACTTCGCCTCCTTTCGCAATATCGTCCCGCCCGTGGCGGTGATTCGGTCGCAATGGTCGCGCCAGCGGTTCCCGAGTACGACTGCTCGTTCTTATTCCACGTCCAGTTCTCTGCTAACATATAGGGATTCAGGATCACCGAAGAAGTCATCCACGAGTCAATTGACGCTCGAACGGAGTCTCTTGTCTCGTTGCGAGAGCTCGGCCCGCCAGATCTCGTCCACCTGCTGAAGCAACCGATCAGAAACCCTGGAAAACATGTATGATTATGTCTACTAGCTCTTGATAATTCTGTCGGCAGCTAATTCTTGGGAAAAACAGGTCGGCGTCTATCACCATGTCACTGGCGTGGACGCCTCGTCCTCGGCCAGTCTCGCTGCTTACATCAACACCCTCACATACCGCGATCACGGACAAGCAGCGACAATGAAGATTGTTGAGGGTGTTTATTGGTACACGAGATTCTTTATATGCTGTATTTGTGTGTCATTTTCTAATCTTGCGGCACACCAGTTGTTACAATGCTTTTGCACGGTTGGACATGCGCGTACATGTCACCATTCCTGGAACCGTTGAGAGCTACTGTGTGGACGAGAATGGCAAGAAGAAGCCGGCAACAGACGAACTCTGGCTCGAAACCTATCTATGTAGCGTCCTACGTGCCTACTCATATGCGGATGATGGCAGCGGCGAAACCATCAGGAAGATCATGGGTGTTCGGCGATTCAACCCTGTTACTAATACTGAGACGGAGCATCGCTTCCTTAGTGCAGCAGAGCAACTCTTCTTCAGAGGTTCGTATCGTGATTGCTTAGAGTTCTAGTCCGACATACTGACCTCGCTAATTAGGCTGGCAACTCGGCTCCGACTCGGTGGTCCAGGTACCCAACATCGTCTCAAACCACCTAACCACTGGTCTCTTAAAGTACTTCCATACGACCGGCCGTTACGCATCGGGCATCAATCTTTTTGAGAAACTTAGGTCACAGAATGTCGAGGTCGCATCTCTCCTAGCGAAAGTGCTCTTTATGGGCAACGAAGAGGTTGAGGGAGTGCGAACGCTTTACCAGGCTCTCAAAGAGCTACCGATGGACTACGTGATGCTAGATGCGCAGGCCGAATTCCTCTTGAAGAAGTCGCAAACTGCGTTGACCCCTGAGCAGAAGGAGGAGAGGCTGCGCATGGCCCTTGGGTGTGCTGATCGGAGCACAGTCGCTGCTCCCGCCGAGTTCGGGACTTGGGCGAGGCTGGCTCAAGTCTACGTCGCAATGGAGGACTGGGGCAACGCACTCACTATCTTGAACTCGTGCCCAATGTTCACTTATCAGGACAAGGACGCACCAATTATGCCTGAACCTAAAGACGTCCACCTGCCGACCTTGCCAGAGACAAGACTGGATGAAATCGATAGCGAACCGGAGTCCAGGTTCTCTGAGCAAGTCGATCCGCAACTACTCAACCTCCGAGCAGCTGGCTACCGAGGTACTTTCCAGCAAGCCTACAGCATCCTGACGGAGATGACGAAGAAGATTGGCTGGGACCAACTTCTCAAGATTCGGAGTGACGTCTTTGTGATGGAAGACGAGTACAGGAACGAGAAGCCCGAATACCCGAAGAATCGGAACGCAAGTACGGACGGCCTTCGCGGTACTCCGGATCCGACCGCAACGAACGGCGAAGCATCTGAGGGCGAAGAGGACGACGACGAAGAAGTAGAGGAGAAGGAGGGCCAACCGGCCGATTCAGAGTCGCTGGCACCGACTCTGACCAACGGAGAGAAAGATGAAGGACCGGAGAAACCATCTAGCACGGCCGACCCTGCCGATGTGAAGAAGGATGAAGCGGAAGCCGTAAGTCCAGCTCAATACTGACTGCCCTAACTGTGCTGCAATGGTCGTTGACAAATGTATAGGGCGCGAACAACGACGAGCACCTCTCAAAACTCAACAACAAACGCCTCTGCGAGCGCTGGCTTGATAGTCTATTCATGGTGCTCTACGAGGATCTTCGTGTATACACGATCTGGCGCACGCAAATGGCGCAGTACCGTGCGCAGAGTATGCAGTACAAGAAGTCGGCGGAGGAGTGGGAGATCCTGGGTGCCCTCGCAGAAAGGCTCCAGCACACTGACGAGGCTGTCGAGGCATACCGCGCATGTCTTTCGCAGCGATTCAGCCCCAAGGCACTCACCGGCATCCTGCGGGTCTTCGAGAAGAATAAGAACACTCGCGAGACCGTGGCGGCGACGATTCGACTCGTCACATGGCAGTACCGTTGGTACAGCGAGTTCTCACCTGAGCTGCTCCACACCATCCGGACCCTGATCGAGGACGAGGGCGCTGTTAAGGTTAGAAGCATTATTCAGGCCACCAGTTTACCGCAGAATGTGCTCGACCTGACGCATCATTATGCCGCTCTGTGTGCGACGTTCCGGAGCAGTGGCACCGATGGCTAGGAGAATCCATACGATGACTCGGGATCGTCTTGGGAGCACAGTCGACAGATGAACATGACAAACCGGAGGGGATGGAAAGCATGGATTAAGCGAGCGCGTAACTGGGGACGTTACAATCCTGCCTGATGTCACAAATGTGCGCAGACTATTAATGGGTGACGGTTGGTGCCTTTTCTCCGTATTTAGATTTTACCAAACAGCTGTACAACGTATTGCTCTCAGGACCAATGTGCTCCGGCTGACTGCCTTCGAAGTGAAGATACTTCAAGTGTTGGCGAAGCATGAAGATTCGTTTTGAAGCTATACGTATGAACCACATGCACGCAGGAGAGCAGAGCCAAGTCAACCATTTGTGCGCTCACCGCGTCACGCAGAGCATGATCGTACCTAGGGGACAATGGAGTTTTCCTTCCTGAGCAGTGATACGGCCGCTGGAGGAGAAAAGCCTTCGAAGGTATAGTTGACACAAAGGTCGGAATGAAACAACCATTGTCCATGACCGTTTCACTGCATTGATCAGTGATAGCTTAATGAGGCCTGTGTACGTTCCTCGTAGTGCTGGGTCTTAGTCCGTAAAACGACACTGACCTGCCCAGAACCAGATCCTTCATGTCCGACTGATAGGTGAGCAAGATGTCGCTGGAAGTTGCTCAATGGTCATGAGCGTTAGGCGGGGCCAAGATTCTACGGGAGATCGTCAGGGGACTCCCGTCTACAAGCATATGACGTACCGCAACCACCGCTCTTGAAGGATATAAGAAAGTCAGCCGTCGGCCAAAGACTTCTAAAATACACTTAAGGCCAGTCCAGGCACTTAGGAATCATTCAGAGCCCACTCAGAGAACAGCCACCTATCTTACCGTGGTCATTATGACATCCCCCAGATATCGGGATGGATAGGAAATTCCTTCTGTAGGCTGTGGTCGTTTGTGTTGCATCACCTGTGGCAAACAAGGACGATCATTCTGCCACGTGCTAAGGCAACTCTCACAAGCTACTGGAGATAGCATGCGGGAACATGTTTGCCCCAAGGGGCCTCGACAAACTTACCGCACCCCGTGAAGAGAACTCGCGTGCAACTGGACACAACAGAGCGAGAAGGGTCTGTTACGGCGTTGACTGACATCAGAGTCCCCTATATCGAAACCTTGGTGTTGGGTAAGGTGACGTTTCTGTACAACCAGTCGAAGTCTTGCCCCTTCTCACAAGCATCTACTGTGTAGAATTCCGAGGGGTTCAAGTAAGGTGCCACTCCCATTGGAGCGCAAGCGGATGAGGCAACTCCGTTGAGGAATCTCTCGTGTGGGGATGGCTTCGACTCGGCGAAATTATATTCGCGAGCGGGGTCCCCACAGACAAACTTGCGTCATGGAAAGCGGACTGGTCCCCGAGCTAACGGCGCAGAGGGAAGGTCGAGGCGATCACTAACTGCCACGCTGTTGGAAGTTGAAATAAATAGCTCGGGATCCCATATTTTCCCTTCTGTCTTGGCCAAATTCAACAAGTCCTCCTTTCAATCTAGTACTGCATAGTAGCCAAGTAAATAAAGACTTCGAATGCAGAGACTCATCATGGCAACCTCGTGAGTACACCGTCACTCCTCTCCGTGGAACACTGATCCGCCCATGACCGTGCCGAAGCTAATAACCCTGGCAGAAAGACCTTCAAACTCAACACTGGCGCTGCCATCCCGGCCATCGGCCTCGGCACCTGGAAATCCCAGCCCAATGAGGTGACGGAAGCAGTGAAAGCCGCCCTGCAGCGGGGATACCGCCACATCGACACGGCCTTTGCTTACGGCAACGAGAAGGAGGTCGGCGAGGGCATCAGGCAGTCCGGCGTGCCCCGCGACCAGATCTGGCTCACCACAAAGCTCGACAACCCGTGGCACAAGCGCGTCCCCGAGGCGCTCGAGCGCTCCCTCTCAAACCTAGGCACCGACTACCTCGACCTGTACCTCATGCACTGGCCCTCCAGCACGGACCCCGATGACTTGAAGAAGCACTATCCCGACTGGGACTTTGTCGATACCTGGCGGGAGATGCAGAAGCTGGTGGGCACCGGCAAGGTGCGGAATATCGGCGTCAGCAACTTCGGCATCAAGAACCTGGAGCGGTTGCTCAACGACCCGAGCTGCAAGGTATGCTCCCCTGCCCTCTATCCCTCGAGAGTACAGACAGATAACTCGTCTAGATCGTCCCCGCCGTCAACCAGATCGAGTTGCACCCCTGCAACCCCTCGCCCAAGCTGGTCGCCTACTGCGCCTCCAAGGGCATCCATGTGACGGGCTATTCGCCGCTCGGCAGCAACGACTCGCCCCTGTACAAGAACCAGATCCTGCTCGACATCGCCAAGGCCAAGGGCAAGACGCCGCAGCAGGTGCTCCTGGCCTGGGGCATCCAGAAGGGCTGGAGCGTGGTGCCCAAGAGCGTGACCAAGAGCCGGATCGAAGGAAACTTTGAGCTTGACGGTTGGGAGTTGACCGATGACGAGATAAAGCAGATTGACTCGATCAAGGAGCGGTTCAAGGTCTGCGGTGATGACTGGCTGCCGGTCAAGGTGTTCTTTGGGGATGATGAGTAGGGTGTCTGATCGGTGTTAGCGTTGCATAGACCTTCACTGTGTGTTATACCATCGACAGGGTGGATGAAATAAGCAATAGGACACATACTTACTTTTCGCAATCTTCTCAGGACATGCTCATTATCTTCGATACCGTTTTCACTACCCTTCGCATACAGTATCTCGGCCGCGCTTTGGGGTCAGTAGTGTAGCCCAGTCTCCAACCCCAGGAAGGACTCGGGCCACGAGAACTCCGAATACGAAGCAATGGAGATACGGCAGGCGGAATAGTAAACGACCCGCTATATTCTGTCGACCGCGAGTCAATTCGCTTGGTAGAGGCAATATCGAGGCTCGACAAAGAGGAGACGGTGATCAGGCGTGTAGACGGGGAGCAATGCGTAAGCTTGCCGTGGCTTGCATTACCGATATCTGCTTCCACAACATCCTGGATGCGAGGACCTGGAGTGGTGTGCACGGTGTGTCGATATCGACCTTTGCGGGGGGCGTCACTGCAAAAGGCCTTCAAATCATAACCTCGACTTCCATCCATCCCGCTGCTCCTCCTCCTCCCTCAAAATCTCCCCCACAGCGGCTCGAATCCTCTCAGCGAACACCACCCCCTCGTCCTCATCCAGCTCCTCCCTCTGTCCACGGCCGAACATAGTACTCGTGAACCGCTCCCTCCTACCAGTCAGATCCGGCCGGGGTATAATATGGAAGTGCATATGTGGCACCACCTGCGCCGCGGCAGCACCATTGTTCTGGACTACGTTCCAGTCCTTTACCCCCGTAACTCTGACGAGGGCCGCGGATAGAAGTCGCAGATAGACGCCTAACGATGCCGACTCTTCGGGAGTTGCATCCGTCAGCTTTGGGGCGTGCCGGCGGGGACAGAGGAGGACGTGTCCGTGGGAGAGGGGGAGGATGTCGAGGAAGGCGATCAAGAGTGGTGTGGAGAGGACCACGAAGGTTGCGGGGGCTGGCGATGTTGCTTCCGGATTTAGGGCTACGGAGGTAGAACTTGGCGGCGACGATGGGTCGTAGGGTGCGTAAGTATTTGATATATGGCAGAACGGACAGGGACCGTCTTCGCTGTGGATTGATGGGTCGAACTGGGCGGTTGAGGTTGAGGATGGTGGAAGCGTGCCCTCGAAGTCCTTTGCTGGAGCCATTGATGTATCTCGTTCTGTCATTGGCAGAAATAGTGTCGTGCAATAGCGCAATGCTTGGGAACGACGAGCTTGGCAGACGAATAATCACGAAGCATTGTAGGAAGATCTATCGCTGTAGGGCAAGAGGTTGAAGTAAACTCGAAGCCATTACCACGGTAACTTCGCTGGGCGCATACAGGGTCGTGCTCTTGGCAATCGCTGACTGCAAGCCTCGGCTGGTCAATCGATGGTTGCAAGGGCGGATGAGCCAATGACATCAGATAAGTGTACGTACTGCAGTACGTATAGTGGAGTACGACCAGTTCTGCCGCTTATCAATTTCTCACCGCCTTTTTTCTTTCAGTTGCCTCCAAGCCGGCGTCTACCTTAGACTCCATCAGTCAGCCCCTCCAAAACCACAACGCATCTCTCCGCGCCCTTTTTCCCTTTAAGCAAGAGGGTTTCTCAGTATTGCACATCGAGATCGTACTATCACCACGTCACCATGTCTCGCGAAGCATACCAAGTACCATCGACCTCCGGCGGCGCCTACACGAGCTCAGGCGCGGCCGGCGCCCGCGACCTGACTCTCAGCGAGGGTCCTCTGATGCAGTACATCTGCAGCGACTGCGCCGTCAAGATGTCGCTCCGCAAGAATGACCCCATTCGGTGCAAAGAGTGCGGTGGCAGGGTGCTCTACAAGGAGCGGACCAAGCGGTAAGCCGTCGCTGTGTCTGTTGATTCCTCGACGAAGAACGTAAAGCTGACTATGTGGAACAGTATGGTTCAGTTTGAGGCGAGGTAACCGCTTCTCAAAACGCGACGCAGAAAGACAGAACTTGCAGCAGAGCTGTCGCCTCTAGTTTCGCTGTAGCAGGCTGACGGGTTCATGACGCGACACGAACTGGGCGAAGTGTGACCTGTCAAGGCGCATCAAAGATCGGGGCGCATTGTGAAGGATTTGATACAGACCGGGGAGGTCACAGAGCAGGAGTACGGAGTTTGGATGGTTATATCATTAATGTTGTCATTCGTCTTAGAGACCCAAACCCCACGATGGTATCAAACCTCTACACTGAACGCCTGAAAATGACACCATTGCGCCTCTCCTCGTATCCTGTGATATTTAACTCCAAACATGAGCCTTAACGTCCCTGCGTGTGGAGATATTTGGCAAAACTTGCTTCACCCCCGAGTGAATTATCGTCACCTTGCAAGGCCGCTTCGTACCTGGCCTGTAGGCCTTCCCTATCCCCCTCATCGTCATCTTCATCCTCGTCCTCATCCCCGTCACTGAACGGCTCATCGTCGTCGTCGTCTTTGATATCTCCAACCTTGGGCGCTGACGTGGAGGGGCCGCCCAGCGCCATCCCCTTCATCATCTTCTCGACTTCCCTCTCCCTGGCCTTCTTCTTACTCTCCTCCCGATCCGCTCTCCTCTTCTCAAGCTCTGGTTGGTAGTCCCGCTTGAACTCGGCCGCCTTCTCCTGGACTGCCTCGAAGAACTCGTCAATGCCCTGGCCTGTCATGGAGCTGACACCGACGACGCTCAAGTGCGCGTAGAACTCTTCCAGCATTAGACTCATGCTGTTCAGCAGACTGCCCATATACCCGCTGCCCATGCTGCCCTCTCCACCTTCCATGCCGCCAAAGGCGTTGCCGTTTTCGTCCTCCTGCAGCGCCTCCTGGAAGGCGTCGTAGTCCGTCATCCACTCCTTCGCAAACGAGGGATCCTTTACGTCCGCTTTGTTGAAGACCAATATCATCGGCAGCTTTGTCTTGTATAGGATACTGCAAGCGTACAGCATATTGCTCATGAATGTTGACGTCGAGCTTGTCCTCGGCGTATCGATGATGTACGCAATGACGGTCGGAAAACTCGAGGCCAGACTCTCAAGCAAGATGGTGCCAGACGCGGACCAAACAAACACCTCGATCTGGCCCGGGGTATCAACCAAGATATGCTTGATCGGTTTCTTGTTCGGCTGCTCTGGGTCTGGGGTAGTCCTCTTCTCGAGCAGTCCCAGAATCTGATCGACCTTGGTGGCGAAGAGGTTGAGACTCGTCAAGATACCGCCGTTGGGACCGAGGTTGTACTGTTTCATGACCTCCTTGTAGTTGACCGAGTCCCGAATGTCGATGTTGCTCTCGAAGGGCACGTTGAGCACGGCTGGGTCGAGGTTGATCACGTACGGCGGTTCCTTCTGGGCGTGCAGGTGGGCGTTGATGCGCTGCATGAAGGTAGTCTTGCCGGAGCCAGCCATGCCGACGCAGACAATGGCGACTGGCTGTTGAGCCGCTGACTCGGTAGCTGGTGTTGCTGATGAAGCCATTTTTGGTCGGAATCTGATACTGAAGTTAAGGAACCTGCAAGGAATCTGCAAGCTAGATCGTCACATTCCCCAACTTCAAGATCATGTCGACCAAAAGTTCAGAGGGGCTGCAAGAGGGAGGTGGGGCGCATTTGCGTGGTGGGTCCACGGACTTTGTCCCGCCTGTTCTTGGCGCAGCCCTACCGATACCTCCCCCAATACAAGCACATGTTGGCTTACAGACTGCCTGCTCGCTCGCAAATGTCGAAAAGGACGACATAATTAGGACCAATATTCAAATTTCTTAGAAGTATGTAGCAACTTGCGGAAAAGCAGACGGCGCCGTGTCATTTGGGAGCTGAGACTCATTTAGGAGCTGAGACCGCCCGATCGCATCAGCACACGGCCTCGGATCGCGGCGGGAGTCTTGCGACACTGTGCAGCTGCCCTCTCGATAAGAGCGCGATAAGATTGTCGTCATTTCAATGCCATGTGTAAGGTACAGTAACTCTCGGTACTACGTAAAAGCGATGATAGAGCTCGGCAATGTAATGTCCCATCTCACATCATCAAAGATTGACGGTTGGTCAAGACCCGAGCAGTCATTAGCAATGTGAGGGGGCGAAGGCTTGGGCATTGGGACATTGATCTGCTGGGAGTGACATACGGTGCTGTCAGCACTACAGTACGAGGCACATGGATTTTCATTGTTGTCCGCAACCGCAGCGAGCATCGAGTTGGATATTCCAAAAAGGGATCCCCGAACCATGCGGACTGAGTAACCCTTGGCAGTTGACGAAGCTCCGCATAACCGCTTGGTTAATGCTTACTCCCTCCCGCTCCAGTGCGACTGCGACAGCCACCCAACCTCTCTTAACTCTCCCCAATTCCCCCCCAAAAATCTCACCAGGGCAAAAAAGCTTCTCCTGTCTTCATAATCCAACTCCCATTTCCTGAGATTGTTGAGAGCTGTGGAACGCTTAAGTCTCTCGTCTTGACCTTGCGCGAAGTTCGGTTCTGCAGCTTTACATCGTGATCGAGTAGCGTCACTACCCTTTCCTGAGCCGGAGCGACACGCGCGGGCGAGAACAGTCGTCGAAAGAGCTTCGAGCGCATTAAAGGTGGTCGCGCTTCAACAAATGTCCGCAATGTTTCGCAAAAAGGAAATATTCACCGTCATCACACCGATTCCGGGCTTCATCCCACGGCAGCTGGCCATCGACATCTTGCACTCTCACTCCGAGGTCATCACCTTGAACCCTCTGGTGCTGGAGCACAAACCTATTTCTGCCCCGCGCGACGCCCAAGCGGACGAGTTCTACTCAACTTGGTATGAGATCACCGAGCGCATTCAATACATACCCGGTGTGGGGAAGATGGGCTCTGGCACCATCAAGTTCAACGGCTGCTTCCACGATATGCCATGGGGCCTGCAGACACACATCTATGCGCCGATGAACGTAGACCTCCGGAACAAGTATAAAATCGCCGGTAACCAACCTGGCGTCGAGCCGCCGGAGCAGCCCGAAATCGGCTTGAAAGCGCTCGGCGCCCCCGCTGACGGACTTTACTTGCGAGAGGACATCGAAATCAAGTGCAATGTCGCCGTCATCAGCTTTGTCAAGGGCCAGCTACAGAAAGCGGGCAAAGAGATGGTTGCCCGCATCATCAAGAAAGCCGAGCTGCTCGACGCGGGAGTGCTCCAGGGTATGATTGAGAACGGCAAGCTGCGAACGATGAACCCGTCCGATAGGTCCAGTACAATCAAGTCGCCAATCCCTTCACCAACCCAGCTTTACCACCAACCCAGCACGCCAAAGATACCATCGCCAATGACTCCCTCGGTACCGTATCAGGTACCTAGACCTCAATCGTATATGCCAGCGTACAACAGACCCGGCACAGCTGGCTCGCAGGCTCAGAGCTACCACGGCCAGCACCAACCACCACTGGAGTACGCGCCACATAACAGCCAGCAGCTGGCACCTATGGAGCTCCCAGCCTCCGAACCGAATGTTATTCCAGCAACGGCGATAGAGATGCCGGGCGATTACGAGTACTATCACCCACAACCGTCGCCCGGATTGGTGCCTCACCCTCCGGCAACGCCGTCGTCGCTCTCACAGAGACGAGACTCCACCAGGTCCGCTGCATCAGAGTCGTCGCGCTTCAACTCTCCAGACCCGTCTCAATCGGGACGATGGTCGGCGAACGATTTCCAGAGTCAGCAGAGCCAGAGCCAGAGTCGGCCAACATCGCTCGCGTCGTCGGATGGCGGCTACCGCTCGCCGGGGCTAGACCACAAGGGATTTGCCTCCGACCTGGCGACGCACAACGAGACGTCCGAGGAGCACCGCGACGAAACTCTGAGGAAACTCGACCCCAGGATCCCGCAACCATCACATTATCAGCAATACAATCCTCAGGACTACGCGAAGGAGCACCTTCACCAGCAGCAACAGCAGCAGCAAGCTGCTTATCCTTACGGGAACCAACTACAGTACCCAAATTATCAGCGGTGATGTTGGTTGGAGCAATATGTGGCGAAGGATGGCTTTTGGGACAGTTTTGGTCATATTTCTATACCCCATTTTCGCGATGTATTACCTTTATCTTCTCGCATGTATCTTATTCACGCTGGGCTTCGGCGTTTCCTAGTTAAAGGAGAACTTGGTTATTCGTACCTTTTCAACGGAGCTTATCTTTCAACGAATTCTTATCTTTTAAGAGAGTAAACATCGAGTCTCACGTGCCGTAAGCAGAGCCTGGCACCCGTGGAGTTCTGTCTAATGCTCTAACGGGGCACTGCTTACGGGTCAGAAGGGAGGACGCGCGGCTGCAGCACACACCCACCCTAAGCTTACGGCGAGCCGGCCGATAAGATTCTCACTCCCGTGACCTCCATCCGCCTGCCGGATGCCAGTTCCTCCATGTCTATTGAAGTATACGACTGGAAGACGGAAGACCCAAGTTCCGTGGGGACACTCATTGTCTTGCTCAGATGCCCGAGGTTGAGAAATACCCATATCAGCAGAAAATAATGGAAAGGAAGTCTTCCAAGAATTTCAGGCGGACCATGTATCCAAAAGGAAACTGTGAAAACCTGAGTGGGTTATATACGCTGCTGGGGCATGACATCGAACAAAACCTCGCCGGGCACCCTCGTCGACCACACCATGTCACGAAGCCCATGTTGAGATTCCTTCCGTGTCGTTACGCCGTTGAAATAAACCAAATCCATGGCCCGTCTCCCTTCCGTTACGACGCCAATGGTCCTCAACCCTCCAACCGGGACCTGAGTCGCACCTTTACCGGTAACCCATCCTTGGCATGCGGTGGCCCTTCACTACCAGGCTCATGGATCTGATAAGCCCTCTCGCCGAAAACCATGTCTGGCTTCTTCCCTTTCTTGCCTCTGTCATTCGGTTAGCACTCCGCCTATGTCACCAACATCCTCCTCATTCCCCACATCTATGATTTAGATCATTGGTTGACGGGGGGTAAGGTGGAATCGACTGAACTGACCTGATCTCATCCCATCGCTCCCAATCCTCCATAAACTCGAACTCCCTCGCCACCACAGCCAGCACGAGCTTCATCTCGACCTGCGCGAGGAACTGCCCGATGCAATCCCTCGGCCCCAGCTCAAACGCCCGGAAGGCGTTGCGGGGCGGGTACAGCGGGTCCGCCTCGTCCGTCACCAGCCACCTCTCCGGCACGAAGTCGTCGACGCGGTGCCACAGGTCCGGGTCCTTGTGGATGGCCCAGTTGCCGTCCCACAGCACGCAGCGGCGCGTCGGGAACGCCTGACCGGGAAAGTCGCTGTCAGCCGGGCCCACGAGGGCGAAGTTCACGCCGCCCTGCCGCATGGTGCCGACGTTGGTCTGCAGGCGGAGGGATTCCTTGAGCACGGCGGCCGCGTACGTCAGGGAGTTGACCAGGTGCGGGCTGCGGCGGAGGGTGCCCGCCGCGTCGGGCCCGAGGACGGAGTCCAGCTCCGCGCGGAGCTTGGACAGCGCGTCCGGGTTGAGGGACAGGAAGCGCAGGGTCCAGCAGATGGCTCCGGCGGTGGTGTCGTGGCCGGCGAAGAGGAAGAACTTGGTGTGGCCTAGAGCGTGGGCTATGAAGGCGGCGTGGTCGACTTTTCCGGCCGAGTCACCCTCGTCCTGGAGGGATTGCACCATCAGCTGCAGAAACTGGTTCTTCTCGGCCTTGGTTGTCGGGGTGTGGTTGACGCGGGCGCGGATGTGCGGCAGGAGGAAGGCGTCCATCCGGCGCGTGTTGAGGCGGAAGCGCAGCCAGCGATAAGGGTTCAGCTGCGACCAGATGTTGAGAATGTTGGTGTAGAAGCGCACGCGGCGGAGGGTGTCCAGCAGGGCGGTCTTGAGGGGTGTCGCGGTTCCCGACTGTTCGTGGAGGCGGACGCCTCTTGTGTAAAACCCCCTCTGTTAGGCAACGGATGGTTATGACGACGATCGGGGGGCCGAAACTTACATGAGATAGCGTCCGATGATGTCAAAAGTGAGGTTGATTGTCTTATCTTCCAGGGGGAAGACGTCGCTCCATGTTCCGTCGGTCGGCGCCTCCTTGCGCAGGAGGTCGACAAAGACATCGATTTCCTCGAGCAGTTCAGGCACGCGGGCCGTGACCATGGCATTGCTGAAGCCCGGGTTCAGTCTCCTGCGCCAGAGCTTCCACTCGGCGCCTTCGAAGCTGGTGAGATCGATGTTGTGTGTTATTGGATACATGAATCTCTTTTGCTCGGGAGGCTTCGGCCGCGAGACGTCCTGGGTGAACTGAGCCGAGACGGCAGGGTGGAGAGAGAGCAGCAAAGGGGGAGTGAAGGGCCAGCTGTCGATGTAGGCCACTGGCGGGCAGCGCTTACAGTTTGGGAACAGGGTCCTCCAGTTCTTCTGGACGAACAGGAGGAGGTAGTCACCGTGGGCATCAGAAGGAAGGTCGGCCATAATCTTGCCCAGGTGGGGTAGATGACCCCAGACGGGGTGATGGTGCATCATGGGCTGTGAGGACATACATGAGCATAAGGTACCTAACTGATACTGCCCCCGTCACAAGCGAGTACAGAGCTGAAGATGATGCGAGCATTTGGGTAAAGGAGAAGGACCGTGGGGGATAGACATACTACTCCTTGATTTTGCCATTGTTGGAACATGCGCCGTACCTGGTACCCTCGAAAGAGAAAGTAAGCCAAAGGGAGGCCAATCACTACCACCAGGGCCCTGAACCAAAGCTGAGTTGAGCTAGCACTGTCGAAGATGCCAATACGAGCCATTGCTGGTGATGTTTCGACTTCTCTAACGAGGAGAAGTTGAGTGAAAAACCACCACGATAGCCCATAGGCAGGGGAGGAAATCCTACGAGAGGAGGACCGCAGGTTGTCTATAGCGAGGTATGTATATAGAGAGAAAGAGAGCTCTGATCCGGCCTGTAACTGACCATTTGGCTAGTATTTGTCAAGCTCATCTGACATGATCCCAGCATCCCGGAATCTATGAATGGCGGGACATCTCTACACGTATGAAGCACTCAGAGGTTTCCGGCCCTGAGAGGGCCAGGAGGAGCGGCTGCAGGAGGATTATTGAACTACCTTGTCCAGGGTCGTATCTGGAATTAAGGTAGCTGACAGGACTGGCTGGGTTAGTGCTTACATAAGCTAAACCCTGCCAGGGTAGGTACGTCAGTGCTTCCTTCTGCAGCGGCAGCTACCCTTGTCGCCATTGTCACCTCATTCCTCAGTTTGGAGCTCCAGCACAATCTAGGCAACATCACCAATACCAAACGGACAGGATGGACGTCACAAAGATGGATGGTCTGGATGACTTTGAGAAGCAGTTGGCAGCCGAAAGGGCTGAGAGGGATCGCGCAGCCCAAAAAGACGAAAAACGGTCGCGCAAACACCGACATCGTGACGACGACCGCGACAAAGACGACCGGCGCAGCCGTCGGGACCAGGACGGCGAGTCTAGCAGGAGCCACAGGCATCGCAGGGACCGCGAGGATGACAAGGATGACGAGGGCCATCGACAGAAGCGCTCTAGACGCTCCAATGACAAAGAGGCTAGGTCAAGTCACGGGCATAGATCGCGAGACGAGAATGGGAGCAGAAAGAAGGACGATGGCTCTACCAGCGAAGACGCCGAGTTTCTCAAGACGCGCGACCCAAAGACTCTGCTGCCGCTCCCAGACGAAGAAAAGACACCAGCACTGGAGCGGGATTCCTGGATGACCACGCCCTCGGCGCTCGACATCGATTACATCCACCGACCAAACAAGGACAAGGAGCCGCCACCCAAAGTAGAGCCAAAGCGTGTCCTCCACCATAGAGAACTGAACCGCGGGCTCGAAGAAGTACCGACCGCTGAAAGTCTGGGAGGACTCGAGGTACCAACCGGGCGCGGCATCTCCTACACAATTGGCGACGAAGGCTCGCAGTGGAGGATGACGAAACTGAAATCAGTATACACGATCGCAGAACAGACTGGTCGTCCGGTAGACGAAGTTGCAGTAGAGCGTTTTGGAAGCTTGGAGGATTTCGATGATGCGAGGGAAGAGAAGGTGGAGCTGGACAGAAGAAAGGTCTACGGTCCCGGATACTCGGGAAAGGAGAAGCCAAGCGGGGAGCTTTTCCGCGAAAGGAGGACCAGGGCATCGCCCTCACCCGAACAACTGGACGAACCGGAGCAAGGTATCATAATCGAAGACCAAATCCAACCAGCCGCCCGCCTGGATCAGACGTCTCTCAATCGCCTCCGCGCGCAGATGATGAAAGCTAAGCTTCGCAACGCCCCCGACGCCGCGAAGCTAGAAGCCGAATACAATGCCGCCGCATCCTCCTTCTCTGCCGGCCTCAACACTAGCACCAACCCCGTCGTCCTCGACGCGACGCACAACCGCATGCTCGCTGGCGTCCGTGGCGAAGTCAAGACTGTCGATAACAAGCGCGGCCGCGAGCGCGGTCTCGTCGTCGAGAACGATGACATGTCCCTCGACGACATGGTCAGGGAGGAGCGGCGCACACGGGGTGCCGCAGGTGGCGAGGGGCAGCGGCTGGCCGAGCGGATTGCGAAAGATGCCAAGTTTGACGATGATCTCGAGTACTTGGACGAGAATGCCGAGAAGCTTGCCAAGAGAGTGCACAAGAGCGAAGCATCCCTGAAGAATATGGCCGTGTCGGAGTTCCAGAAGCTGAACAGGATTCTGGACAGCTGCCCGCTGTGCCACCATGAGGATCGAGCACCGCCGCAGGACTTGCCTGTTGCGCCGATCGTGTCGCTCGCTACGAGGGTGTATCTTACCCTTCCGCCCGAGCCAGAGTTGACCGGTGCCGAGGGCGGAGCTGTGCTGGTGCCCATCAATCACCGGACCAACCTGCTCGAATGCGACGACGACGAGTGGGAGGAGATACGCAACTTTATGAAGAGTCTGACCAGACTCTATCATGAGCAAGGGCGTGACGTGGTGTTCTACGAGAACGCGGCCGTGCCGGGACGACGGCGACACGCTGCTCTCGTCGCCGTACCTATTCCGTACGAGCTCGGCGAAACAGCCCCCGCGTTCTTCAAGGAAGCCATGCTCACCGCCGACGAGGAGTGGAGCCAGCACAAGAAGATTATCGACACTGGCAAGAAGGCGCGGGAGGGGCTCGGGAAGCTGGCGTTCCGACGGAGCATAGCGAAGGAGATGCCATATTTCCATGTGTGGTTTACGCTTGATGGGGGACTGGGCCATATAGTTGAGGATGCGGGAAGGTGGCCTAAGGGAGACCTATTTGCGAGGGAAATCATTGGGGGGATGTTGGATGTCGAGCCGGATGTCATTAAGAGGCAGGGAAAGTGGACGAGGACAGATGGGCGCGTTGATGATTTCAGAAAGCGGTGGAGGAAGTTTGACTGGACTCGGGTGTTGACGGAAGAATAGGGGATGGCATTGGAGGGGTGCACAACAATACCATGCCGTTACACCTGACGTGATGGCATTTTGTCGTAGACCGTCACGGTATCGTCAAGCTCCTTGAGTCCCGCAGTCCGCCAGTGTCACAAAACAGGTGTGGGATGTAAGCCTGGCATAGCGATATGACTGTAATGGCTTGACGATGAGCAACGTCTCTCTATCTGGGCCGCGGTGACCTGACTTATGCAAGTGTAAGAGGCTCAACACCATACGGTATCTAAATGTATTGCACGCGCACCAAAGCTAACCAAGCGTAGTGAGACAAGGTATGTTAAGAAAAAGCGGACCTTGGTGCAAGTGCGAGATACTGGTGCCAACAGACTTCTGGATACAAGAAAGAATGCCAGGTCCTATACACTCACGTTCCCTCCGAGGCAGATGAAATACGTAAGCCTCGGCGCCCCTGGTGACAAAGTTTCAGAGTCGTTCAACGTCGACTTTACTGACGCTTCATTTCTAGCGGTCGTTGATGGGTACTCCCTACCTTAGGCAATCGTCTCATTTTCCTCTGGAGATGATAGCGGCATGAGTCTAATTCTGAACTTCCCCAGCGGTCTCCCGGCTGATGACTGCTCTACTGGGAGCTGCTCTGAGAGAGGAGGGGCCCGAAATGTTTACTGAACAGGCGGTGGCTTCAAGACTGTATCATGTATGTCCTCCTGAAGCGTTGTATTGTGCCGACGTGTCACAGTCATCGACTCGCTCAACGTCTACGGTTAGCCATGACATTGCCATTACCACCCTCGAGAACATAGGATAGGAAATCGGTCCGTCAATGTACGAAGCCCGTCTGATTGAGGATATGAGCTATCCTTATCGACACCCGACCAGGTAACATCAATTTTACTTACCTCGCCCTTGGTCCAGCCGTAACAGTTTGTAGCGTCTATATACACCACGCACCGGCCTGCAATACCGAAGAAGCACCGGATCTGAAGTGGAACGTAATCTCAGTCTTACAGACTGTCACTCCTACATACTTTTCAGATGTGTTTGTTGAGAACAGGAGACATTGTTGAGTCTGGTGCTGCCATGGTAGTCGGGTTATGGAATATTAAACCAGTCGATTGCAGGCGGAGTTGCAGTCTCAGAAAACAAAGTGGTTTTTAATGATAGAGCCCTCCGAACAGCTTCAGGGCAATCTCTTTGGGAGGACAACCCTCGACACATAGCCTATCGTATGCGTTTCCCGAAAAGACCACGTTCAAGGTCAAGGATAGATTCAGCGGGAAATCAGTCCCATATCAGTGTGGTGCATTCATTTCATAATGTACTAGTATGTTGCCGTGGGAGTTGTTTCTGCGATCAGGAAAATTGTTTCATCTGATGCCCTTTTGATAAGAAGCCGGGATATTGAGTGTAGGCAAGTAGAAGAGGACATGGGTTGTATTTGTTGTACCATGCTACTATAACATTGTCCGTTTTCCTATATGATGATTTCAATTAGATTGTTGCTCCTACTGACTGCGCGATACCTCCTTTCCTACAGACTCAGACTCGGACAAGATTGTGCATAATCCAACTCGGCTGCCGTTTCAGATCACTAAGATCACTGCTCTTGCGCATTGACAACCATCAGATCGACGGCGATAAGGATTCAAAACTCTCTTCCTATTCTTCTCATGCGGCTCAGACACTACCCACCCGATGCCTTGGGCCAACACACCATGATATCAACGGCAGAAGACCTTTCCGTGACCATTCCATGCCGCCTTTAGATGTTTCACCATGGATATTTCCTGGTACGGTGTTCCGTCTCTTCTTCTTACATCCTTTTTTGGCAATTATCATGCCTTTGATTTTGGTAACACCTTCCTGACGTTCGGTTCCAGTTCTGTATCATCCTCAGCCACCAGATAAGAGGTCACATCCTCATTGCTCGATGGACTCGGGGAAGAAACAGTCTGTCAGGTTGTACTTCTTCCCGAGGCACTGGCTTCGGGACTAGTAGTGGTTGGCATGTGGTCTTCTATGCCGCGGCGAATAGGGGCCGATGTTGCTATCGGTCGTGGCTCGCTCGACGGTATTGCTGCCGCTCAGATATAGAATGGTGTCACCGGCATCCAGATGGCCTTGGCCAGTGACATGGAATTTGTCGAACATGCGGTAGCACAATCTATTCTCGTATCTAATTATCGGGTTAACAGCAAGAATCACCGCTGTCTGGGACAGCTGGTATAGTCGTTACTCACAACCATGGCTCTCCCACGGCCGATATCTGCTGGCAGCAAGTCGCTCAACGATGGTGGAAGTGTCCAGTTGAGAGATTTCAGCTCCAATTCAAAGTTGACGAATTCCTCTACCGAGACTCTGACCAAGATAGACACGGAAGATGATGTGGAGGACAACGGAAGCCTGCCCGTGGTGGCTAACATGGAGGAGATTGCGCTGAAGGCCCTCCACACCGACGATGATTCGACCCTGAACCCGTGGACATTTAGGACCTTCTTTTTAGGTAAGCTTCTCAGAATTCTCTACGCAGGACTGTCATGTTCGTCTCTTGCGCGGAACTGAATTTGCTGCTGTTGACGTGATCCTATAAGCTATTCCCAAGCTAACCTCCCATCATAATCCTCCACTAAGTCTACATAATCTAACATTTCATAGGATTTGGTCTTTCTGCCTTCGGCTCAGCTCTAGCAACAATCTTCCTCTTCAAGCCGCAGTCGGTCTCGGTGTCTATTATCTTCTTGACAGTCATCAGTTACGTTGGAGGAGAGGCTCTTGCGACGATACTACCCCGGAAAGGGGTAGTTGGTCGCTGGCTAAATCCGCACGACTTCAACTCCAAGGAACACCTGGCTATCATCATTATGTCGGGTTCCGCATCTGGTGCCGCCTATGCTACGGAAGTGTTGGCGACACAGAAGCTCTACTACAATGTTGTGCCGAATGCAGCGGTTGCTATCTTGCTGCTGTTCTCCTCCCAGCTCCTCGGCTATGGGATGGCAGGAGTGCTGCGCAAAAGTCTCGTTTATCCGACGAACATGATATGGCCATCCATTCTACCACTGAGCGCATTGGTCGAGACGCTACACCGGGAACGTTCCGAGATGAAGAAGAGATTTAACTTCTTCTGGACCATATTCGGCATCGTGGCCGTATGGGAACTGTTCCCGCAGTATATCATGCCGGTATTAACTGGAGTCAGCGTGTTCTGTCTGGCTAACAGGTCGAGCCTTATCTTCACGCATATTTTCGGTGGCTCGAATGGCAATGAGGGACTGGGGCTACTGGCACTCTCTTTCGATTGGCAATACATCACCACGTCGGCTTTCTTCTTGCCGCTCCAGACTCTTACGAACGGCTTCATCGGGTACATTCTTTGTACATGCCTGTTCTGCGGCCTGTACTACAGCAACATGTGGAACGCACTCAACTTCCCATTCCTTTCTCAGCAACTATTCTCCCAGAACTCGACTCAGGAGCTATTTGAAGTGTACAATCAGTCGGCCATACTCAATTCCAAGCTTGAGCTGGATGTGAACGCACTGGACACCCAGGGTCTCCCCTTTTTCTCTGCCACCAACGCTTCATATCTTCTCACCACAAATCTCGGCATCACGGCCACAGTCATGCATATCTGTCTCTGGAATCGCGAGGCAGTTCGAGACGCAATAAGTCTCAAGCGGCCGAACTTCTCAAACATCCGCTGCTATCTCAGGGCTCCAAAGCTACTCTGGCAACGGCAAAGCACGCCAATGACGCAGGAAAAGCTGGCAGGACTTGACCCGCACTATCGCCAGATGCTAGTCTATGACGAGGTACCGTCGTGGTGGTACTTGAGCATTCTGGTACTATCCACCACCATCGCCCTCGGTTGTATCTACACTCTGGACTCGACGCTGCCGTGGTGGGGCTTCCTCATTGCCGTCACACTTTCCTTTCTTGCCACGCTCTTCTTCGGCGCCATGGCAGGGTTGATCGGCTTCAGCGTGCCCATAACATCCGTTATCCAGCTCATCGGCGGCTATCTCCACCCCGGCAAGCCGGTGGCCAACATGTATTTCGTGTTATTCGGTGCCAACGCCCAGGCACAGGCTCTTGGCTTGGTCAACAGCCTGAAGCTGGGTCAGTATGGGAAGCTTAGCCCGCGCTGCACGTTTACGGTGCAGATAATGGGCACTCTGTTCGGTGCTGTGGTCAACTACGTACTGATGAACTCCATCACGGATAACCAGAGGGAAGTCCTGCTTAGCATCGAGGGGACTAATATATGGTCAGGCCAGGTCATCCAGTCGTTCAACTCTAACGTGAGCCCCCTTAACCCTTTGAACCAAGTAGAAACTGACTAATCATCCACCGCCGCTGTCAGGCAATCGCCTTTGGCGCCCTGTCTAAGTATATGTTCAGCATCGGTCGCACCTACTCCTGGATCGTCTTGGCCCTACCCCTGGGATTCATCCTTCCCGTGCCATTCTACCTCCTCCACCAGCGCTTTACCCACCTACATCTCGACTACTTCGTCACCCCGGTCATCTGTTGGTATCTCGGTTACCTGTCGGTGGGCATCAACTCCTCGGTGGGAATGTATTTTGCCATCGGCTTCTTCGTGCAGTTCTTCGTTCGGAAGCGATACCCGGCGTGGTTTATCCGGTATAACTATATCCTCGCCGCAGCCATCAGCGGTGGGACGGAGTTGCTCGTATTTCTTACGACGTTCGCTGTGCAGGGCGCCAGTGGATCTGCTGTGGTTTTTCCGCCGTACTGGGGCAATAATTTCCAGACTGGGAATTATGACTACTGCGCTCGAGATCCGGGGCTCGGCTAGGGGTGGTTGTCTGTGTTGGATTAGACCAGTACTATTTTTCATCCCACGAGGTTAATATACTCTTTGCACCTGGTGATCTGACACGTACGGCCATAGATACTGGAGAATTCGGGATCCCGTCCGCTCTCCCATAGACAAGCCAGTAATCGTCAGACTAGTACTCGGGTGGGTGACCACCGGGGAATCCCTGATGTTGTACGTTTCTCTTTTTGCTTATGATTGCTCATCTTGAGCAAGAAAGACCTAAGATGTACAAACATTCAGTGATCTCGTTTTGACCACAAACAAAGACTCTATTGATTTAGACTCCTAACCCAGATTAATATTCCAACGCCTTGTGACGTTCCCAAACGCCATGTGCCGTACATCAACTAACAACTGAGATATCCCAAAAGTTCACAAGCCCTTTTCAACAGCTGGATAAGAATG
The DNA here is from genome assembly GCA_023628855.1 of Coniochaeta sp. PK30-01. Lineage (NCBI taxonomy): Eukaryota > Fungi > Ascomycota > Sordariomycetes > Coniochaetales > Coniochaetaceae > Coniochaeta > Coniochaeta sp. PK30-01. Next base: position 53,188 of record JAMAJW010000040.1, on the reverse strand, counting down.
TATCTGCAAAGGGTCAGCTAGGTAAATGTTGGGAGTGAAACTATGGAGGGAGAGATTGGGGGTTACCTGATCAGCCATTTGAGTCCACTCCTCGATCCTCATGTACGGATCCGAAGCCGCATCAGCCACAGCCTCGTGACCCCAGACAACCAGCTCCTCAAACTCAGCTTTCGCCTCCAGACTTCCAAGAGGTACATGCTCCTCCGCTTCCTCTTGTTGGAGGTCGATGGCGTCGTGTTCTGGCTGAGCCGCTGGTGGCGGCGGTGCTCGCTTCTCGACCACCGCGCCCCGGTAGCCGTCCGGTAACTTCACTGTCCTGCCGTGCAGCTTACGGCCGCGGAAGTAGGCAATGCGCGTGCCATCTGGTACTCGGTTAACAAGATCTTGAATAACCCAAAACCAATTGACATGGGGTTCGCTTACCTGGTCTCTGAGTGGGAGCCCAGTATGCTTGTGCGGGCTCGACGGGTCCGTCGTAGTGCACGCGGCAGGGCAAGAGGTGAGCTGTCGTTTTCGTGGATGAGGGCTTCTCTGATATGCTGAGCATTGGCGGAGTCATGTTTTCAGCTTGTGTAATTATGTCTTCAGCTTTTGCTTGTAGTTGCATTGCTGTGAGGTTATTCTCCTAGGTCTACCTTAGGTGATGTAGCGTTTGGGCGAGCCGCGGAGACGCGACTGGACGCGCTTTCATATAGCGGGGCTCTTTAGCTGCGGGTGGTAGGCTCGCTCATTTAATTGCATAATGTGTAATTGTACAGTACGTAACAAAGTGGTAAGTAATGCAATTATCGCATCTAGGAAAGGTCCTCCACCGTCATCAAGTCGTCGGACTTCCTACATCTCGCAACAGGGGCTCCGGCGAACACCGTACTCAGGTGTATCTTACATGGCTAGTATATAGAAAATGGTCGTTGTCAAGTTTTAAGTGTCCGAGAGGATGGCCATGGGCGCAAAGGCCCAACGGAGATTCCAGTGCGTGTACCGATCGACGCCCGGCGGGGCGGAGTGGTTGAATCTTGCCGGCTCGGAAACTTTCTGTAAGTCGGTATGCGAACCGCAGTGAATGTGGTGTGGATGCAGGCACAACCTCGAGTGCATTTTCATAAAATGAGCATAGCTGAAGGGAGATAGATCTTGGGTTGTTTTTGCCATTCCTTCCTACTCTGTCGGAGACTTTTGCTCTGCTTCTGAGACCTCTCCGTAGGTTTGTCATCCATGTTGCGCATCTCTAACGCCAGGAGCGGCGCAATTTGCGTGACCTAGCTTCGTCCAGATTACAGATCCGTCGTCCAGTTGCCCTCCGTCAATATATTCCCAACGAGTAGTAGCTATGTCGGCAAACGGTGCTATAAGAGCTGCCCATGGCTGGGTAACAGAGAAGGGCGAGGACGTGATATCAACCTTCTCAACTAATCCACAACCCATTTATCCTTCACTGCTCGAGTCCCATCCCATTGTATCACGACAACGTGGAGAATGAGCCCCAAAACGGTCCTCATAACCGGCTGCAGTGACGGTGGCATCGGCAGCGGTCTGGCCAAGCACTTCGCTGCTCGTGGTCTTAAGGTGTTAGCCGCTGCCAGGTCCGTCTCCAAGATGTCCTCTCTCGCGACCATGCCGAACGTGACCCTCATGGAGCTAGATGTACAGTCCTCCGAGAGTATCGCGACCGCTCTTAAGACAGTGTTGGCCGAGACGGGTGGTACCCTCGACTACTTGGTGAACAACGCCGGCATCGCGTACCGAGCTGCAGCCCTTGAAGCCGACGACCGGGTGGCAAGGGATTTGTTCGACGTTAACTTCTGGGGCGTCGTTGACATGTGTCGTGCTTTTGCTCCCCTGGTGATCCAGGCCAAGGGTACCATAGTCAATATGGCATCACTGAACGGCGTTGGGGTGCCTATGTTATGGAATTGTGAGTCCTCTCTGACGCGTCTCAACCACTACGCATGGTGGAAAACAGCGCGAGACTGATATACATGACGTTATAAAGCTATCTATGGCGCGTCCAAAGCCGCTGTGGATACCTACTCCGACACCCTTCGTCTAGAACTATCACCCTTTGGCGTCAATGTCTTGACCGTCGTTGCGGGCGCCGTGGAGACAAATATGAACAATGCGTCTCATCTCTCGCCAAGCACGTTGCCCGCGGAGGGCTCCATCTTCAAGCCCGCTGAGAAGTACATCGCCAAATCTACCATACCGGAACGCATGTCAGTGGACAAGTTTGCCACTAAGGTTGTTGGTGATGTCCTCTCCGGAGCCACCGGCCGAGTGTGGAGAGGCGCATTTGCCTCCCGTGTGTGGTCCATCTTGACCTTTTGTCCTCAAGCTGTCCTGGTAAGTCAACCCCGATTTGGAAATGGGATGACCTCGATAGTACTGACTCTCGAATAGGATAAGCTCGTGACGAATAATCAAGGGTTGAACTTGCTGGGCTGAAGAGGAGGTGTCTTGCAGGTTAGCGCGTAAATAGTTGCGTAGCAGGAGCTGATGTTTTCACTGTGACAGAAACGCCGGAGTAGGGGGGTATTAGAGCCTGTGTTGATATTTCAGATACTTGGTGATCTGTGGTAATAGATCCAAAGAATGCCTAGGTCGGTACCTCATGGAAAGACACAGTAGAACTAGGAGGCTGTTGTTACCTTGGCCAGGAGAGGAGAAGAGACAATAGAGACGCTGGAAGCATTTTCAAAATCAATAGTCCCGCAGAGAATGTGCAGTGTTATTACTCAAACGATTAAAAGGGATCATAGTACACGGAGGTTGTCGAACATTTGTGCCCGTCGGCTGCTCGCCTCGAGAGCCCAACGGCATCTTAGCCATCCTGGCATCGAAGGACACCACCGTCAGCGTGTAGGCCACGGTGGTAGCTCCAAAACAGAGAGGCATTCCTCCAGCAAACGTCTATAAGGGCTCGAAATGCTTGCTGGACAACGACGCGCAATCGCTTGCCAACCTCACAAAAAAGGCTTGCTCCACATTACAGTAGCAACTCCAGAGGGTTCTCGATGACCTTCTTCAACTCCTTCATCCACTCGGCACCAACAGCCCCATCGACGACCTTGTGGTCGAAGCTGCCGGTGACAACAATCTGGTCCTCCCAAGCTACACCAGTGGTGCCATCCTCGTTCTCGACGGGGACGGCGACCTTCTTTGTGCTGCCGACAGCCAAGATAGCGGCCTGTGGCGGGTTGATGACGGCGGTGAATCGCTCGACGGCGGCATTCATGCCCATGTTGGAGATGCTGATGCTGCCACCCTGGTACTCCTCGGGCTTCAGCTTGTTGTCCCGAGCCTTCTTGGCAAGGTCTTTGACTGCAGCCGAGATGCTCTCGAGGCCCTTGCCCTCGACATTCCTGACAATAGGAGTGATCAGGCCAGAAGGAGTAGCAACGGCAACAGAGACGTCGACAGTGCTGAACTGTCGGATCACATCACCACGCCACGAGCTGTTCACAGTAGGAACCTTCTTGCAGGCAACAGCCATAGCCTTGATGAGGAAGTCGTTGACGGAGAGCTTGTACTTGCCCTCAGCAGAGCTGTTCAGAGCCTGACGCAGCTTGAGCAGCTTGGATACGTTGAGCGTAGAGGAGACAAAGTAGTGGGGGTTCTCGGACACAGACTCCTTCAGCCGGTTGGCAATGGTCTTGCGCATGCCGCTGATGGGAGTGTCCTCGTACGCAGCACCTGGAGCAGCGACAGGAGCGCCTGCGGCACCGCCAGACGCAGCCTTGTTGACGTCCTCCTCGGTAATCTTGCCATTGGGACCGGTACCCTTGATGTTGTCCAGCTTGATACCCTTCTCGATGGCTAACCGCTTAGCAGCCGGAGAGATGTTCGGCTCGCGGTCGAGAGCAGGCTGGAGCTTTCCACTTGATCCGGAGTCCTCTGGCTCGGGTGTGGGTTCGGGTGCAGGTGCCGGCGCAGGCGTCGATTGCGGCTCTGATGGCTTGGGCTTGTCCTGCTTTGGGGGAGCTGCCTCGCCGCCAGCATCCGCAAGTGTGAAGTTCTCGAAAGCACTGATGTCGGTACCCTCGTCAACCATCACAGCAATGGGCTACCAAGAAGGACCTGTCAGTACACACAGTGGTCGTGGATAGATGTATATGCATAAGCGGGAAGGAGAGGAAACTCGAAGAGCAACTTACGTTACCAACAGGGACGTCCTTCTCGCCTGTCTCCTTCAGAATCTTGGCGACAACGCCCTCCTCCTGGAACTCGAAGTCCATCTGAGCCTTGTCGGTCTCGATCTCAACAAGAACATCTCCGGGTGAGATCTTATCACCGGGCTTCTTCTGCCACGCGCCAATGTTGCCGGCCGTCATTGTTGGCGACAGCGCAGGCATCTTCACAAGAGTGTGAGGCGGGTACGAGGCGTACCATCTCGCCAAGCTGTAGGGAAGGACGACTCTGGCGGTCCTAGACTGCTGGAGGACTTGCCTCCGGAGTATAGGGACGAGCATTGTGGGGGGGATTCGGTGCAAAGATGGTGGGAAAATAGCTGTTGGACAAGAGCTCGGGAGAAGTGAGAGATAAATTGACCGACGCCGAATTGACGGATTGCTCCCAAGGACCGAACCCGCAGAGAGTGCAACTGATATCGACGACGTGTTCGGGAGTTGATTTGGGCAGTCAAATGGATGAGCTGGAGATGGCGGGCGTCGGGGGAGAATGGAGCGAGATGGGGATGAGGGCTTGAGAGGTTGGAGGATGCGTTTTCGTCGATTGGACCTCCGGGCGGCCTTGCAGGGGTAGTTTTTTCCAACGTGGGATTTTGGGCTGCCAAGCACAGGATGTTGTTGGGAAGCTTCCGGTCCGAAACTAAGCGGCTGCTTGGTCACAGCTTCCAGCGCTAGTCCATTTTTGGACATCAGCTCTATCCGCCAGATTCTCGTTGATCGGTCGTGACCAAGCGTACCTTTTTTTTTGTTCGACGAGAAATTTTATATCGAAACAGCCTGAGGTATTTCAAGGGAATATGGTTACGGGGCTATACCGTTATCACAGGGCGGTAGTTTTGTAAGCTCGGTGCAGCTTTGCTAGTGATGGTATGATTCAGGAGACTCGGTCAGGGTCCTGCAGGGTCTTCGCTATGGAGTTCATCCTCAAACTTAAATCATTTCCCTCGACCAGAGCGCCAGCTATATGTCGTTTAGATGCGTATGAAAATGAGCAGTATCGCGTCAGGAAAATAAAAAGAAAATAAACAAAGAGGATTCTCAGTTATCATGAAGCAAGCGAAGTAACCAAGACCACAGGAATCTCACAACTACGTTGCTGGATTTCAGATGGCCAAAGATGATTACTCCCCAGCCTTCATCAACCTAACACCACCGTCCTGTAAGCCAAAGTAGGCGGCCACTGGCTTTTGAGCACCGCGATCAACTTGAAGTCCATTCTTTCCGTGGAAAAGCCCGATCTCGGCGACGCCAACGATGCTGATCAAGCGTTGTGCCAGTGCATCCACCGTCCAGACACCATCCTTGCCATCCGCACCCTTGATTCCGGTCTCAATGTCATTGGACAGTAAAAGGGGAGCGAAGGGCGCGTCGATAATCAACATCCCATTATCAGTCACGATCGGACCTGCCTTTCCAGGCAAGCCTGACCGCACCCGAGGGTCGAGCGAGCCCAAAGCTTTCAGCTCGCCCAGCACGCGGTCGGCAGCCATCGGCAAGACTTCTATCGGAATGCCCTTCTTCCAGCTCGTTCCGAGGCGGGGAGAGATCTTGCGAAAGTCCGCCACACAGACGAACTGTTTCGCACTGGTTGCAACGATCTTCTCCTGAGTCAAACAGGCGCCTCCCCCCTTAATCAGATTGAGATCCTCATCAACCTCATCGGCGCCATCAAAAGCAACATCCAAGGAAGCATTTGTCGGCAGATCTTGAATATATGCCAGTCGAAGTCCCGCAGCCGATATTAGCTGGCGTGATTGCTCGCCGGTAGGGTAGAAGGACATCTTGGAGGTGACATCAGCACCAAGCTCGGCGATTGCTTCCACGACATAGACAACAGTGCTCCCAGAGCCAATGCCGACATGCTGGAATGCCGGCTTCAAGTAGTCCTTGACAGCTTGGAAGGCAGCTGCCTTCTTGGAGGACTCCACTAACGCAGCCTGTTCCTCGACGCTCAGGGCAGATTGTGACGTTGACATGGCCATGGCGTGTTGCGGTCGACGGGTTATCTCAGACAATTGCTGGAGACGAAGATTGCTGCGCGAAGTTCCTTCTCTTAGTCGCTTCGCTATGTCTTTATACCCCAAGTCCCCAGGTCCTGTTGGTCTAACTGTGGCGTGGGCAGTGCGCCGCTGGATCCTGGCAGTGGTCTGGCTTGCGGGTGACAGCGATGACGACAGTGAGGCCGAGACAGATGCTAGCGGGCCTATTCTCCTAGTCTGTCGTACAGATAGGATGAGATGAGAGGAAGAGGAAGAAAGCACGCAGCTCACAGAAAAAGTGGTCATCGGTTGTTGGTGAGTCAATATCACAGCTCTAGTACTTACTCAGGCCATGGACAACTTGACAAGCAAAAATTGCGGAGACGAGTTAAGCCGGCTTCGGCGTCCAATTGGCCGAAGATCACCGTTCCATAAGGTATGCGAGTTGTACCTCTGCCTTACCGGTAAGAAACAGAGCAGGACATCAAGTAGGTATCTTGCCTCAGGATCCCCTGTGATAAGGTAGCAGCAGTGATTTGGCAGATGAGCGTTTACGAATGCAGTGAATACTACAGTATGTAGTAGAAGACTTTAATGGCAAAAAAACTTACACACCCCCGATGCGAAGCCACCATAATTCGCCTGCCTGCGGCTGAAGGCAGAAAGAAATGCATGGTCCGTGCACGCAAAGCCGAACTAACAAGGCAACGACCCTGGACCTGAAATTGCATCTGCTGGCTCCATGTCAGTCCGTCAAAGCCGAACCTGGATCCACTGCTGAAGTGCGCTGCTGGTTCAACCTCCAACAAAGGTCCCCTTAGAAGTTGTTGCTCCACTGTCACCACCAACGCGATCAGTACCGATCCAGCCTGGAACTACATTGGCTTGTGCCAGTTATTTCTTGTTGACTGTTCGCGTATGCCAAACAAGGGCACCCATCACTTCCGTCACATAGGCTGCTGTACCGGCTGGGAGTAATCCGACTGCGCATCTTGTCCACGAACGAGGAAGCAGCGCGGCCTCGCCCTTTGCGGGCCAACCACTCACCCTACGACTGCATCGCCGTCCAGTCCTCGCTCACACAGTCTCTCGGATGGCTGATGATCACATTCGGCGCCTGCAATGACTTCCCTCAAGTTTGTGGTGTCCTCGCTGGATGTTCTTGCTGCAAACTCCGGCAGGAACAAGCAGTTATCCGAACAAGTCCAAAAGGCCCTCGCTGCCATCGAGAAAAACGAGAACCAACTACCGGACCCCGAGGTGATATTTGCCCCGTTACAGCTAGCCACTAAATCCGGTACCATTCCTTTGACGACCACTGCTCTCGACTGCATTGGCAAGCTCATATCCTACTCATACTTCTCGGCGCCCTCGTCCCCTCCTACTGCGCAGCATGACGCCCCCGAAGGCGCCCAGCAGGCGCCTCTCATCGAGCGCGCGATCGACACAATATGCGACTGCTTCCAAGGCGAAATGACTCCGGTCGAGATACAACTCCAAATCGTCAAGTCACTCCTGGCAGCTGTCCTCAACGACAAAATAGTCGTTCATGGCGCTGGCCTCCTGAAGGCCGTGAGGCAGGTCTACAACGTGTTTCTCCTGTCCCGGAGCACTGCAAACCAGCAGGTTGCCCAGGGTACACTAACACAGATGGTCGGCACTGTCTTCGAACGGGTCAAGACCCGGCTTCACCTGAAAGAGGCACGGTCCAATCTGGGCAAGTTGAAGCCGAGCGCTAGCAGCCTGACCGTGGATCGACCTGAGGATCAGAATGCTGAACTTGCCAGCGGCGACAGCGAAGAAACAGGGGACGCGGTCTCGGACGTGAACTCCAACAGTCCAGCCGATGGTACAGCCCCGAAGCTGACACTCAAGGATCTTGAGCACCGAAAGAGCTTTGATGACTCCAACCTCGGGGACGGACCGACTATGGTCACGCAGCTTAGGACAATAAAGAAGATCTCCAGGACCGTGTCGGACCATACTATCCCCGAGTCCGGCCAAGAGTACACCCCAGAGTCGATGGACGCCGAAGATGAGGTTTACATCCGCGACGCCTATCTCGTTTTCCGATCCTTCTGCAACCTGTCCACCAAGGTCCTTCCGCCGGACCAGCTCTTCGATCTCAGAGGGCAGCCCATGCGCTCCAAGCTGATATCGCTCCATCTTATTCACATGCTCCTCAACAATAACATTGATGTCTTCACGTCCCCGCTGTGTACCATTACCAACACCAAGAACAACGAACCGACGAGCTTTCTGCAAGCGATCAAATTCTACTTATGTCTTAGTATCACTCGCAACGGGGCGAGTTCGGTAGATCGGGTCTTCGAAGTGTGCTGTGATATCTTTTGGTTGATGCTGAAGTTTATGCGTGCGCCCTTCAAGGTAAGTGTGCCGCTTATTGCTATCAAACGGGTGGCCACTGACATACTTGTAGAAAGAGATTGAGGTCTTCCTAAACGAGATCTACCTGGCCCTTCTTGCTCGAAGGAACGCCCCTATAACTCAAAAGCTGTATGTTGTCAACATGCTCAACCGGTTCTGCGGAGATCCGCGGGCACTGGTCGAGACGTACCTCAACTACGACTGCGATAGGAATGTGGACAACATCTTCCAGACTATTATCGAGGACTTATCCAAGTTCGCGACCTCCTCGGTAACAGTGCCGTCGGTCCTTGAGCAACAATTTGAGGAGAGGCACGCGAAGGCAACACCTGGAAGCGAATGGCAAATCAAGGGCGTCTTGCCACCTCCGTTGTCTGTTGCTCAAATCGTCCCGCACCACCACGAAGCCGAGTCTGAAATACCCAAGGACTACGTCATGAAGCGAGTCGCCCTGGACTCGCTTGTAGACGCTCTTCGGTCGTTGCTGGACTGGTCACAGCCTGCGCGCCCAGAGGCCAACGGTGTAACCAACGACCAGGACCAAGAGCTGTCCAATGAAGACATACGCGAATCTATGGACCCTTCAGCAAGCGACAGTGCGTCACGCATCGAGACGCCGATACCTCCATCAACACCGGTCATAGATGATGATCCAGAGCAATTGGAGAAAGAAAAAGCGAGGAAAACGGCCATGTCCAAAGCTATCTCAGCCTTCAATCTCAAGCCAAAGAATGGCATCAAGCTACTCATCAGAGATGGCTTCATTAGCAGCGACAAACCAGCCGACATCGCAAGGTTTCTGCACGAGGAAGAGAGGCTTGACAAGGCACAGATAGGCGAATATCTCGGCGAGGGTGACGAGAGGAACATTGAGATCATGCATGCGTTTGTGGATTTCCTGGACTTCACGAAGATGCGTTTTGTCGATGCTCTCCGCCAATTTCTCCAATCGTTTCGCCTTCCTGGCGAAGCGCAGAAGATTGATCGGTTCATGCTAAAGTTCGCCAATCGCTATGTTACTGGAAACCCTAACGCTTTCGCGAATGCTGATACTGCCTATGTCCTCGCCTACTCCGTCATCATGCTCAACACGGATCTACATAGCAGCAATGTCATCAAGCGCATGACCGTGCAGGACTTCATCAAGAATAACAGGGGTATCAACGACAACGCTGATCTTCCTGACGAATATCTATCGGGCATCTACGACGAGATTGCAAAAAATGAAATCGTCCTTAAGAGCGAGCGTGAAAAGGCTGCGGCTGCAGGAACACTGCATCAACCCCATGCGACCGGGCTCACCGCCGGTCTTACTCAAGCATTTTCAAATGTTGGCCGGGACCTGCAGCGTGAGGCCTATGTCCAACAATCCGAGGAGATATCTCTACGATCAGAGCAGCTGTTTAAGAATCTGTTCCGGAGCCAGCGTCGCAACGCGGAGAAGGCCGGTACCAAGTTCATTCCTGCTACATCATTCAAGCACGTCGGGCCAATGTTTGATGTCACTTGGATGTCCTTCTTCTCTGCTCTCTCGAGCCAGATCCAGAAGACCCACAATCTCGAGGTGAACAAGCTCTGCCTCGAAGGCATGAAGCTGGCAACTCAGATTGCATGCATATTCGACCTCTCCACCCCCCGTGAAGCGTTCATCTCTGCACTTAAAAACACTACGAACCTCAACAATCCTCAAGAAATGCAAGCAAAGAATGTCGAGTCTCTGAGGGTGATACTCGAACTTGGCCTGACTGAGGGGAATCTCCTAAAGCAGTCCTGGAAGGATATTCTCATGTGCATCAGTCAATTAGACAGACTCATGTTGATATCTGGGGGTGTGGACGCAAGCGCCATTCCAGACGTATCGAAAGCCCGCATTGTACCTTTGTCCCGGACGGAGACAAATGACTCTCGGAGGTCGACCCAATCCGCCAGGAGACAGCAACGGCCCAGATCAACCACCGGACCTGGGGGCTTTGCTATGGCACTTGCTTTGGAGAGCATATCTGAAGAGGTCAACAAGAGCGTGGATAGAATATTTTCGAACACGGCCCATCTAAACGGAGAGGCCATCGTGTATTTTGCGCGTGCCTTGACTGAGGTGAGCTGGGACGAGATCAAAGTCTCCGGATCCAATGAATCCCCGCGGACATACAGTCTGCGGAAAATCGTGGAGATCAGCTACTACAACATGACGCGTGTACGCTTCGAATGGACCAACATCTGGGACGTCCTGGGAGACCATTTCAACCGAATCGGCTGCCATGCAAATACCGTCATCGTCGAAAACGCATTGGATTCTCTACGGCAACTATCTATTCGCTTCATGGAGATAGAGGAATTGCCCGGCTTCAAGTTCCAGAAAGACTTCTTAAAGCCATTTGAGCATGTCATGTCCAACTCGAACGATGTGACTGTGAAGGACTTGGTCTTGCGGTGCCTGATTCAGATGATACAAGCCAAGGGAGAAAACATAAGATCCGGTTGGAGGACCATGTTCGGTGTCTTCACCGTGGCGGCTCGCGAGCCCTACGAAAGCATTGTCAATCTTGCATACGAGAACGTAACCCAGGTCTACAAGACCAGGTTCGGGGTCGTCATCTCCCAAGGTGCTTTCACGGACCTTATTGTCTGCCTGACTGAGTTTTCGAAGAATACCAGGTTCCAAAAGAAGAGCCTGCAAGCGATGGAGACGCTGAAGTCTATCATTCCCAAAATGCTCAAGACGCCGGAATGCCCGTTGTCCGAACGGTACAATCCAACAGGTTCTCAGTTGGACTTGACTCGGATATCCACCGGGCCGCAAACGCGGACTTCAGTGGAGGAGGGGTTCTGGTTTCCAGTTCTGTTTGCTTTCCACGATGTCCTGATGACCGGAGAAGATCTTGAGGTGCGCTCTAACGCCCTCAACTACTTCTTCGACGCACTTCTCCGGTATGGTGGAGACTTCCCTCCGGACTTTTGGGATATTCTGTGGCGGCAACAGCTCTACCCTATTTTCATGGTGCTAAGATCACGTCCGGAGATGTCAAACGTGCTAAATCATGAGGAGCTGTCCGTTTGGCTGTCGACCACAATGATACAGGCTCTTCGGAACATGATCACCCTCTTCACTCACTACTTCGACGCTTTGGAGTACATGCTGGACAGGTTCCTCGAGCTTCTCGCCCTTTGCATCTGCCAGGAGAACGACACGATTGCTAGGATTGGTAGCAACTGCCTCCAGCAACTCATTCTCCAGAACGTCACCAAGTTCAAGCCGGAACACTGGTCAAAAATAGTTGGTGCCTTTTGCGAGCTCTTTGAGCGAACCACCGCCTATCAGTTATTCTCCGCCACTACCATCAACTCAACTGCTTCCATAACTCCACCGCCGAACGGTCTTGATTTCACGTCTGCGCTCAGTCCAACTCATGAATCTCCGCCAGACGAAAAGTCACTGAAGATCAACGGCACCGAGAAGAACGGCTACGTGTCTGAAGCAGAGGAATCATCATCACAAACAGCTGCTTCAGATGATGATTCGCTTCGGACACCGATAGCACCGAACTCGACACCGCCCCATTCGCAGCCACTACCTTCCCCGCAGCTTGAAGAGTTCAAGCCCAACACCTCACTCCAGCAGCAGCCAGTCGTGGTCACGGCGGCGCGGCGACGCTTTTTTAATCGCATTATTTCGCGATGTGTCCTCCAACTGCTCATGATTGAGACGGTTAGTGAGCTCTTCAGCAACGACGCCGTCTATGCTCAGATCCCGTCATCAGAACTTCTGCGGCTTATGGCCCTCCTCAAGAAATCCTTCCTGTTTGCTCGACGATTCAACGGAGACAAGGAGCTACGCATGCGGTTATGGCGCGAGGGTTTCATGAAGCAGCCGCCTAACCTGCTCAAACAGGAGTCAGGCAGCGCAGCCACGTACGTTGCTATCCTCTTCCGCATGTTTGGCGACACCAGCCCGGAACGGCAGGGCAGCAAGACGGACGTGGAAAACGCGTTGGTACCCTTATGCCAAGACATCATCGGCGGTTATATCGCGCTCGAAGAGGAGTCTCAACACAGGAACATAGTCGCATGGCGCCCCGTCGTCGTCGATGTGCTCCTAGGCTACTCAGCGTTTCCAGACCAGGCGTTTGCGGCCCACATCCCGAGTTTCTACCCTCTTGTGGTGGAGCTTGTTGGTAAGGAGCTCAACGACGAATTGCGTCGCGCCCTCCTCCCACTGCTTCGACGTGTCGGTGAGGTTGGGCTGGGTATTGATGGCATGATGGCAGGCAAAAGAGCCCCGGCAGTTGAGTTTGATCGGAGAGAAAGCATCCTGTCGTCTGTATCAACGGAAGGGGGGCTAGCCAGCATGGACAACGCGAGCTATGATGCGTCCACGAACCGGATGATGGGCAGGTAGTGTCGCCGGACACCGGACGTGGATCGATGATGCGGGACTTCCCTTTACGTTGACTCGTAAATATTGTATTTTTCTGGGCTCATCAATCTTCGCCATTCGTCATTTTATTGACCGAGGACGGCGGATACCTACCACCACTATCTCGATCTCAATGGGACCGTGTGGCGTACGGCAAGATATAAGATAGACAGGCGTCCATGTGTAGTTACTATTGTCTCAGCCCCCTTTTCATTGCAATGTGGCAGTCTTCGTAAACGCAAAAACTCCATACCGGCTGATAACGCTTGCCTGCAACCCCGGGTGCTCCCTTGCCCGCTTGTACCCTATCCGTCCGTGGCAAGTACGGAATGCTGCTAAGAAATGGAGACTCTCGCACGGGTGCGACAGCGACTTGGCGTAGTCGCCCTTGAATCGACGCATCCTACCCTTGTCTCCCACTGACCCTAACCGCTTCGCCGGGCAACACCTCCCGAATCCATGCACGCAGTTCGTCGGCCTCCTCGGGCACAATCCTATCGGGTAAGCTCAGCAGCGCCAGTCTCAACCCGGCATCCTGTGCCGTTGCCTCCCGCAACAACCCCCTTACCGTCTCAACCTTATAAGCGGAGTACTCCGTCAGCCCCGGACGCATGAGACTGACAAAAGCCTCGAAAAAGTCCACCAAGGATAGGCACATCAGTCGATCTCGACGGTCCACCATCCGCAGAGAAGCGAAATGTAGAAGACTGTCGACGGGCCTTTGTCGCTGGTTTTCCTCCTCTGCCGCACGCGCGCCGTTTGTGAAATGGGAGGGTATCGGCGAAGCGAACTCGGATCTGCTGACGGCTTGGAAGTTGAGAGCTGCCAGACGTGGGAGGATGCGGAGGAGCCGGCCCTGGGCGAGGGTGAGTTGCCTCTCGTCCGAGGCCGTTTCCGGGTCGCGGGCGGAGCAGATGTCGAGTATGAGGCGGTAGACGTCGCGGTCGAGAAAGACTCGGCGCCAGAGCTTGCCCTGGCCGGGCATTTTGCGGAGGACTATAGCTTGCGACATGTCTGAGGGAGAGGATGGCGGTGGCGGTGGTGGGAGCTCACAGTCGATATCGAGTAGGTTTCCCAGCACTATGCCGCCTTTCTGGCCAACTTCAACGTGGCTAGAGACCAACCATCTGTGCAAGAATGCAGAGACTAAGGCAGGCATTGTGGAGAGGATGGCGGCGTCGGCCGGAGTGCGCGATGCCTTCTCTATGACTGTCATGGCGAGAATGTTTGCAGAAGGGGCGGGCGATCGCAGGGCCTGGATGAGCTGGTCTTCGGATGCGAGCGTGAGGATCTGGGTGAACGAGACGGGTTGGAGGAGCTTTATGGAGAGGCTCGCCAGGATCGCCGGATCTTGTTGGTATTGCTTGAGTATGGTCGTGAGTCTCGGCAGGAAACGTGGGATGAGGGGAGGGATATTCGCGTCTGTGTAGCTTCGTCAGTCCGTACGTCCTCATGCGATGATTATTCTTCGGGCGTACCTGTGAGTTGGAGCTCGACGTGGTCGAAGAGCTCGGCGTTCAAGTCCGTATTTGGGTCTTCTACCAGCTCATCAAGGTGCTGGTCCAGCTCCTCGAGCCGGGTCACAGGTACTGTCTCCATCGGATAGGTTAATCGTCGGTCTAACGACCAGTGTGTAGCAAAGAGCCGGTGGCGGGGGCAACAGGACTGGCGCTTCCAAGATCAGACCGTGGTCTCTCCGAAACGTTTGCAGAAATGCCACGAACAAGATCGACTAGTAAATGTAAGAGCTGCAAGAGCAGCAACGACGTAACGCTTGGAGTGCCTGCAGCTAGCTACCTGTCTGTGTGGGGGTGGCAAGCCGATAAGCGGTTGTGGAGCATGATCTTCCACATAAGGTACGGAAGGTACGGAGGTACCGTACTGACGTTTTAGTGTCTGGAGTGGCCGGACCGGGCTGTTTTCCAACGCGCCGCCCAACCCCGCCGGCCCCGCCAAAATTTTCCGTGTCTTCAGCTGCCGTGCCGACGAAGTCACCACATTAGAGGTTGCTCGTCCTAGCAACCCATGTAGTTCAACCTACGCTCCTAGACCCTGATTCATGGATGATAATTCTTGCTTAAGCACCAGCGAATAGCTATGTCTCGTGGAGGTCGAGGAGGCGGTTTCGGAGGCCGCGGCGGACGCGGAGGAGGAGGCAGTGATAACCCATGGGCCAACGATCCAAATCTTCAAGTTGACGGCCGGCCATCAGAACTCTTCCCAGTGAGTTTCCCCTGCCATATCGCTTGTTAAACGAATGGTCGGTCACTTACTGATGCCTATTCTTCTTTAGCCATACAATGTCCCGGTGGCAGCTCCGCTCACGAAGAAGGAAGAGAAACAAGTCTCCTACTTCCTGCTCTTCCGCGAACAAGTCCATGATGGGCCACTCTACACCCAGACACGGACATCCAACGTCGACTCTAATGAGCCCACTCGAGTCTATGGCCAAGAGCAAATCAATAAGCGCTACGGCGTCAAGAACAAGGCCACCGTCGACCCCTTCCTCGCAATGCCGACCTATTCGCAGCGATTCATTAAGCAAGAACGCGCCCTGCCTGACCTAGCCAGCCGTCCATTCGCGAAGGAGTTTTTCCCGCCAGAATTACACCCAACCCTCGAGGGTGAAGATGGGCCTGCTATGATTGGAGGGAAGCGGCGGAAGCTGAACGGCAAGAAGACACTTGCGTTGTCGAACATCACCACCCTGCGGACGGCCGCAGATATCTTCCTGCCAGAATCGGTACAACAAGCTCAGGCGTTGCAGCTCCTCGACAAAATAGGCGATGACGAGAATCCAGACGAACTCCTTCTGGACGACGATGACGATTGGGTTCGAACGAACGAAGATGGCGAGGAGGCGATAGACGAGGAAGACGAGTTTGACGATGAGTCAGATAACGATTATAATGCGGAGCAGTATTTCGAAGATGGCGCTGCGGATGAAGACTACGATGACGGCGGGGACGGAGGCGGCGAAGAGTACTTCTAAAATGGGCTGTGTTGCGATAGATGAGGGTTTGCATCTGCACGGCGTTATGGAGGCTCTTTGACAGTACCTTATTTGTACAGTTAGGTCGGTTGATACCATATTTTGTTTATCCGTATCAGTGGAGGGCATGGCATCTGGGACCGATAGCAGCAATCAGATTCAGTCTTGCTACATCAAGTATTTCTCGGTTGTAGGTATGCCTTTTTGCCATGCTTGCTAAGTCATTTTACCATCGCCCGACATCAGAAATCCCTGGATCTGTACATACATTGCGCCTACACCAATGCCTACCTCCCACCGTCTAACCTCAGTATGCTCCACTAGTACCGTTGCCCAGAAAATCTCCAAGCTGCAAACGAGTAACCCCTTCTCGTGCTCCGCCAACGACGCCGGCGACCTTAAGGATACTCTCCTCAAAGTCTCTCAGCACAGCTGCCAGTTCCACGACCTTTTCGTCACTGCCTCCCTGGACACCGTCCTTTGGTGCAGCAGCCACTCTTTGCAGCTGCTCTAGTACATTTGCCTGGACGCCGTGAAGATGGGTCTCGATCTCCCCGAGATTCCTCTCAAACTTCTTCATCGTCTCGCCCATCTCATCAGCTGTCCGGGAGAAGAAACTGACGAGATCCGAGCTGCCTTCACCATCGACATCTGCTGACCCGCCAGTCGCAGTAGCCTGCTGCCCGCGAGTTGACCAGAGCCCTGCCTGGTGATATGGCGTTGGGAGTTTCAGGTTGTCGACCGCCTTGAATGACAATTTCGCGTTATCCGCATCCACCTTGACGAGCTCGCGCAGCTGCTTGACCGCAACAGCGTCAGCAGCGAGGGCCGCCTCGACACCGGCAGCTTTGCGTGAGACGAAAGCGACGTCCGTCGGTATCACTGCCAGTTGCTCGCCGTGGGCGGGCATGAATGCATCCAGCTCATTCTTTTGACTGATGAAGCCTTGTATAGCCTTATCGATATCGGCAATTTGTTTTTGCAGGTCTTCTTGCAGGTCGTTGAAGCGTGTCGTCGATCGGATATTGGTGACATCTATCCTTACGCCGGGTACTACTTGCTGTTGGCCCTGAGACTGCTGGAGGTTAGTGGATTGGCCCATGGTCAGACCCGGTCCAAGGTTAGACTGTCCGAAGGCATTGGTCTGAGGCTGTGCTGTCGACTGGCCGCTTTTTGAATATTAGCAAGGTCGCAACATATCAGTGTAAGAAGGATCGAGCGACGTACAAGAGACCTCCGGCAGGCCTTGACTGGTTGAAAAGACCGCTGCTGGTAGTCTGATTGGGCTTGCTGCCAAATAGACCCCCTGTTTGTTGTTGTTGATTGTTCTGGGACTGCCCAAACAGGCCGCCAGTCTGTTGTTGCTGCTGCGGTTGAGACGCGGGTGCTCCAAACAAGCCAGTACTCGGTTGTTGCTGGTTTTGCGTGGTTGAAGAGCCAAAGAGGCCACCGCCTTGTTGCTGCTGTTGTTGCTGTTGCTGCTGTGGTTGACCTCCCAGACTGCCGAACAATCCACCACTTTGCTGAGGCTGGGTGGCAGGAGTCGAGCCGAACAGACCACCTGTCTGTTGCTGAGGTTGTGCCATGGTCGATCCAAACAGCCCTCCTGGCTGTTGTGGCTGGGACTGAGTTGCTGAGCCGAACAGGCCGCCCGTTTGCTGCTGCTGCTGGCCGCTCTGCGACGCCTGTGTGTTCCCGAACAATCCACCGGTCTGCTGCGGTTGAGACGTTGCTGCAGCGTTCCCGAACAGTCCTCCCGTGGCTTGAGGTTGCGCTGAAGATGCAGCAGTGCTGAATAACCCACCAGACTGGGCTGGCTGACTGGCGTTATTAGTACTGCCAAAGAGACCGCCTGCAGCTGGAGGCTGACTCGTGCTACTGCCGCTAAACACGTTTGTGAAGTTAGGAGCCTATCCTTATTCTGGCGTGGAGATCCAAGATGGTGGGAAGTGGAGACGGAATTTGCGATGATCGAATCGTTTGTTTGTTCGGAGGGTTTGGGCTTATACTTACAAGAGGTTCGCGCTGCCCGTGTTGATGCTTAGTCCACCAGGGCCACTTGCTGACCGAGACAACATTTTGGGAGCTGAGGTGTAGTGCACAAACAAGACTTCAAAGGAATGAGATAATCTTTGTGTGATGGAATGCGTTTGTCTCGATTGCTTGTCAGTTCTGCCCGTGTCTTTATTTTGAGTGCAAGCCACAATCTACGCAGTAGGAGGAAATCAAGCTCAAGTCTCCACTGGCGCGTCCGGCAGAATTAAAGTTAAGCAGACGCGCCTGACCGCCTTTCCAATGCATGGGTGTGAGCTCGGACCTGCTGCGCTTCACCTTGTTTAACTCAGGTGGGTGGGCAAGGTGAAAGTGACGTCGCATTTCGCAAAGACCGTGAGCCAACCTCAACAAGCGCACCAGTTCCCCCTCTCTCTCTGTTCAGTGTTCTCCATCTTTAGCTACCACACGAGCTCAAAATGGATATGGACGAGGATGACGATTTTTACGCCCCGGAGGAGCCTGAGGTGCAACCGACAGCCACAACTTCCGCGCCCACTGCGCCTGCCGCAACCGACACAAAGACCGAGCCTCAGAATGACGAGCTTGAGGAGGGCGAAGAAGAGGATGAAGGCGGAGAGATGGATGAAGACGACGATGATTCTGTAAAGTCTTCTCCCTCGTTTCACCCGCGACGGGCATCTGTGCTTACTCTCCACCAGGATATAGAAATCGTTACCGAGCGCAAAGATGGGACCAAAGCTGCCCCTCCATCGTAAGTACTATTGAAGCTTCGCTCCTGGCCGAGCCTGTGCTTCCTCTGACATTCTCGACCAGACAGTCACGATATAGCGAGATAAGGAATATACCCCAACGGTCAACGTCTAACGATGCCACTGTCAAGCCAGCGCCCGTCAAAAAGGAAGAGACTCCCAAGCCGTCCATATCAGGAGCTGATCTGCCCGCCGTATCAACATCGAAAGTCGATATCAATGCTATACCTATACACAAGGGCACTGGAAAGCCCATAACTCAAGTGAACATTGACGAAGGTCAGTGACCCCATCTTCAGCTCGCCCAGAGCACCAATCTGACATCACTGTGCACACAGACCTCACGGAGAACGACAAGCCCTGGCGCAAACCAGGCACCGATCCATCCGATTACTTCAACTACGGCTTCGATGAGTTCACCTGGGCCCTCTATGCACAAAAACAGGAGACTCTGCGCGGCGAGTACAACCAGGATGCCGTGGTGCAGAACAACAAGAAGATGTTTGAAGAGATGGCAAACATGATGATGATGGGCGGCATGATGCCAGGGATGGGAGGCGCAGCTCCTGCTGCCGGAGGTGCGGCGGCTGTTTCTGGCCCGGTCGGTCCTGGTGCTGGTGTTGTTGCCGGGATGCCAGGCATGGACGGGATGCCGCCAGAAATGCAAGCCATGATGCAGCAGATGATGGCTGGTGGCATGGATCCCAGTCAGATGGACCCCAGTGTCATGTCGGCAATGTTTTCGGGTATGCAGAATGCGAGTGGTGCCGGTGGGCAGGGCGCGCAAGCTGGGCAGGGGCAGAATTTTGGTGCTGGTTTTGGTGGTAATCAGGGACAGGGCTATGGTTATGACCAACAGGCTATGGGGGGTGGTGGTAGGGGTAGCTTTGGCGGCCGTGGACGAGGAGGGCGTAGGAACTGGTAGAGCAAGACAGATGTCCAATATACCCGGTATTCTCATTGATGCTGTGCTGCTCCATGTGACTCGTTCCTCTGCAACGAGTGGCTCTCATAAATTTTCAACATGTGTCTACAGTCTACGTCAATTTACCTTCAGGCAATCGTGGGTGCCACATATAACAGTTGGTCCAAACTTATGAGACATGCCTCACTCTCTACGCTCGTTCATAGATGTACGTGACTCTTTTTGAGGTACGAAGAATGTAGACTAAGGACAGTACTATAATCCTCTGATGAAAACGGAATACCTGGTGTTTACTGCCACGGGCGTTCCCCGGGGCGTGTAAAGTTGTTTGCAATGGCGATGAGGAGAGTGGATTAATCAGGTGAAAATACGTAGAACTCATATTAAATATCTACCTGGCTAGAGTTTACAGAGTATATATACCAGGTTTATGTAAGGTGGTAGAGGCATTCATTATCAATACATGCTGACTTTGTCTCCGCCATATCCCACCATATCTGATACTACTGCGAGCGAGCTACATGCAAATATTTCCGGAGAGACCTTTCAGCATGCCGTTTTGGTTAACCCCAGTCACTTTGGAAACAACGTATTCGTAACCTCAGTCAGTCAAGGTAGATCCACAGCTTGGCCCTGGAGGGTACGAAGTAAGTTACTCGGGTCCAGCTTGCCCCTACCTGGAGTATAGCACTTTAAAGCACTTTACAGAGAATCCGAATATTTGAGGAAATACACCACACAACCAGCACGTACATGTACAATGCAGTCAATGGAAGTCAAAAGGGCAGCCTCGTCGTCGAGGTATGACATCCCATTGGACAGGGAACCTTCGAATAGACTGACCAATAGAGTGCCAGGCCGTGACACGTTTAAGGAAGGTACTTGTACTGTGTACAGCCAAGTACAGCGCTCCACTTACACGTGTAAATGGGCTGGCAGGGAACATGTAAGAAACTTCAAGAAATGCTTGGCTTTAGCTTTTCTGTAACACCCGGGCCCTGCCGAATCTCGGACATCGGATTTCCTCCAGACATCGACTCTGAGACATCGTGTTCTTACTACAACCTCGATTGGCCATTTGTAGGTGATAACACAGGCTAACACCTTCGTGTGCATTATCATGAGCACCCAAGAACTTTCCGCTCGCAGACGGCGGCTAGGGAAGAGAGCGGCTTGGTCCTTTCACGTATCCACGTGGGTCTTGTCGGCGGTCCGAATGGAACTCCCATGATCACGTCAAAGGTCGCCGTCCCGGGTGTCACCCTCTTGGTCAAGATACAGTAACATGTCGAACAAAAATGTCCTTGTTACTGTGACGTAGTTAGACTATACTGTGTAGGTACCTAGTGTGCCCCATGGTGTTTGCAGCCCGGAATGTTCCCGAACGAGAGGCGCGGCAACCTCACACTGTACGGGCTGGTGTGAATTGCACCATGCACACAGTGCATCAAGATCCTCCTCGATTTTAAACGGTCCACTTCTAAGGATCGATCACGATTGCTGGCGTCTGAATTCTCAAGACCTGTCGAAGGTGTGGAAGACATAAGAAAGCTAGACAACCCTCCCACAATCCAAACAACCAATCTTGATATGCAAACGTCAGTCTACCTTGTCGGCGTCTATTTCACCGTCACAGCAACCCACCGCTCCCGTTTCCTGAAGTTATAGAGTCTGATGACGGGTATTCTTGCTGCCTCCACGATGGAGCCAAACGTCGCCATTCGCCAGGGCTCCAAACAGATATCCGTGGCTGGACAGGTCATGAGATTCGCTTTCCGGTTGCAACAAGCCATCAGATCGTTTTCGCAATGCCTCTTCCTGCGCACATACTTCGCGGCCAGCTTTGTCGTCTATTATGTCATCTTCATAACTCAAATCTGCACGTCCCAGTCGTATCTTACTTCGCGCTTCGTAGCACACAGGACGACATCAACCTTGAAGTCTACGTGCCAGGCGGTCTGGAACTCGAGGAAAATTAAGAGGCTGCGCAAACGGATAGAATTCGAATTCTTCGTGTTGATTTTGAGTCCGAGCGGGAACAGCCTGTTTCTGCTATTCTTCTGGCCGGGATGGCTACTTATTGCGGCAGCAGTCTGGGGAGTCAGTGTGTATGCTAGATAAGGCGTAAGTTTCTCTTCAACCACATGTTCGGCCGACGGATGACTCTGGCTCACATGCATTGACTAGGTGAACCGGCGGAAACCCATAAACCACTTCGGATCGGTGTGGCGGCGGAAAGTAAGGCACATGTGCGCCTCCCGTCAGCGTCCGGAATCACTTCGCGAAGAAGAATGTATTCCCACCAGTATCGCGCCGGATTTCATTCTGGTAGTCCTTCTCGGGATCAAATTCCTGCCAGACACTGGCAGGGTAGATGTGCTTGTTCCGCTCATACCATCTGCGATCAACAACCTTAGTAAAGGTGGGATCGTCAGTCACACCCTCCAAGGCGCTCAAGTCCGTCAAGTCCTTGCCTCCGCTCTTGGATGGGATCGATACGGGATCGGTTGGCGTGACAGCTTCCTTGAGCAAGGGGGCTTCGGCACCATAGTCGAAGAGAAGCCGATTACCCGGACCAAGAGTTTTGTTCATGATGAAGAAGTAGAACTCATAGTGCTGGACATAGTTAGCAAGGTGGTACCGAGGAATGAGAAAAGCCAGTTAGCAAAACTCACATGTGGAATGATAATAGTCCCTCGGACAAGCATCAAGTCGTCGACTCCAACACGCGCCCATTCTCTCCTCACATTTGCCGTCTTCTCACCACCAACTCCCAAGTCCGCGCCCACTTTCCTACTTTTGTCGAGGAAAACCCATATGAAGTCACCCTTTTTCACTCGGACAATCCCGCCAGGGATATTGGTACCGTCGTAGAAGACAAAAGGGATCGCAATCTCGGTAGCTTTTACAGCTGCCTGTAGCAATAGGAACTGCTTGCGCAGGGCATCTCGCTCTGCCGCCTCTCGTAGGAGAGCTGCCTTGGTAAGGGCACGAGGCACAACGGCGACAGAGCTGTTGACCGCCTTTGCGCCCGCTTTCTTGTCCCGGCCAGGTTCAATCTCTGGTTCCGACCCCGTGTCCGTCTTCTGCTTCTTGTCCGCTCTTGGTGCTGAAGTACTGTTGTCGCCGCTGTCTTCAGCTCCTTCTTCATCTCCGAAGGATAGTAAAGCCTTGGTCTGTGACGCCTTTTTCTTCTTCTTTTTCTTCACCTGCTTTTCAGCTTCGCTATTCTCGCTGGCGTTGTTCGGTGTTGCATTATTTGATCGGTCTGGGGTAGACGTAGTATTGGTAGTTGCTAAGGCAGCCTCCCGAGCTTCCCTTTCTTGCTGCTCTAGGACCTCGGCACGTCGTTTGCGGAAATCGGAAAGCGCAACAAGTCCAACTGTGTTGGTTGTCAATCTCTCATGCGTGGTCTTGTTGGATGACGTGAATCGCGAAGGCGGCCCTTGCGACATGGTCGATCCTCAGGAAACGTATCCTACGAGCGCAGTGTTCGCTACGGCAAGTGATATAAAGCAGACGCCGGGTTGGATAACGATATCACAAACTCCAGAAAGCCGTCGACAATACAGTTGAGGGTCTACCTCATAAAGTGTTAGGGTAGGTTGGCGAGGATCGCGCATGTGGAGGTACTTTTAAGTGGAGCACCTAAGGTACTTCGCAATGGCAATAGTGTGGCTGACAGTGTGGTTGACAGTGTGGCTGGTGCACATGAGGCTTTCAAGAGGGATGGATGCCTTTGGGAGGGGACGAGGAGGTTAACCCGTCGACACACAGAATTACTGATTAGTACCCTTCATAAAGGGCAGTCTTAGGCAGCGTATTGAACGCTAAATAATTAGACTTAGTTGGCTCTTGACATATCCAGCCAAGCTCTCAAACAGTCCACTGTCATGGCCCTCGAGCCAGCGGAGACCAACTGTTGCCTCGGATTTCGAGATGCGGACGCTGAGAAGAAAGCCCAGCTCGCAAACCTCTTCGTTATCGTTCGGGTGACGAGTAGATGAGGTATTCCCGACAAGCAATTGTTCCTCTCGCTTCTTTCTTCTTCTCCATGCCCTACCCCATACATTCTCTCTCGCGCGGCCGATTCCCTGTAATTTCTCCGTCTCCCATACCCAGGAGATCAATTCCAAAGACTCGACCACCTCACGAATCCGCTGGACCACCGGCGAAACACCATGTTCGATCGAAAAGCTGCAGATTTCCACCCACGTGGCACATGGCAAGAGCGACCTCCAGTTCGTGGCTTTCACTCCTCGTGCAGCCTTATCGGACGGCCGCATCTCCCCGAAGCTCCAACCGACTGCCCATCTCTTAGTCTTGCTCCCCTGCACAAACTCTGTCACAGCGTAGTTGTCGATCCCTTTTTCTCGAAGCTTTCCGATGAATTCCTGCAGACTCGACAGTTTCCCGAACATGGCCGTGTACCACTGGACCCGATTCCGGAAAAAGAGGGACTCCTGAAGCAAACGTCCGACAAAGGCCACTTCTCCACCTTCAACGACCATCTCGACGGGGGCACCGGTACAAGCTGAGTTTGGAGGGCTGGCCTTCTTCTTGGCTGATTTGACCAGGTCGGCCTCAGATTCGTAGAATGGCGGGTTGGTCATAGTAAAGTCGACCTTGTCGACGCTGCAATCGTCCAGGGGTAGTATATACGCGTCGTTCTTCATCTTGGCAACGATTTGAACTCGGTCTTCCAGTTTGTTGATCGACACGTTCCTGCGAGCATAGTCAAGACTTTGGGGGTCGATGTCTTCCGTAGTGTCAGCATTATCACCACGGTGAAGCGAATGGCCACCCACCTGTAGCTATAAAATGCCACGGTCTTTGTGTGGCACCAAGTAAGGGATAGATGCAGCTGGCGCCGGTACCGATGTCGATACCCATGAGTTTCCTTCCAGGCTCGCTGTAGGATGTTGAATCCATAAGCTCTTTTAGCCACAAAATGTAGTTATGGCGGTTCGGTATCTTGGGCCAACGTTAGCGATGCAGTTACACGCTATATGGTGTCTACTCACCGGAGGACATAGTCGGTCATCAGGCAGCTCAATCCTGAGCCCGAAGTCAAGCTTCAGAAGGGTCTTCGTAAGCTGCAAAAGTGAAGCCGGGTCGGTGAAGTCAAGTTGACCGTTGCCTTTCAGTCTGCCCAGTCGCATCAGCCATGTTAACTATCCCGGACAAGCTGGGTTTTATAGGAGCCGTACACTGCTGCAAATTCAGCATCCTGAGTACTTAGAATTCTGAAGTCGATTGCCTTTGTGTACAGATTGGCATAGTAGGTGTCCTTTAGAATTGAGGGATCCCCTTCAGGATAATCTCGATGAACAACCTTGCGCGACGTAGCGACTTCCTCATCTGGCGCTTTCCTCTTGTTGGAGCCCATCGCGATGACGTTGCCTCAGGCCATACCTTGGCAATCTTAGCGGTCCCCCAGATCGATATCAGGGAAGACTCCTTCATCAGTCTGCCGAATATGGTGTGAATAACTCAGTATCATCGCTTCATCATCCGTCCGAGAAAGAAGTGAACTGTTATTGGAGGGGGAAGTCAGAAGGTGGAGTAAGGTGAGTAAGGTAAGGTTGGATTAGCCAAGCAGCTAAAGGTCTCAATCGGTACCTTGCCTAGCGTGCCGCTTTTTTGAACGACCATTGGTTCATTCCATCCCCAAGATGCCGGCATTGCTGCGGACTTTTCTGTCCTTGTAATCCAATCAATCATCGAGCAAAGCGACACCATCATATCCTGCTTCCTTGCTGGCATTCATGCGTGACCACTGTCACCTTTCCTGGGGCTTTTGTGTGGTTCAACGATGGCAGCTGATAGGGGGAAGCTGTTCCAGGGGTTGCCATCCGAGGCTCGGGCCTGCAAGGGGTCATCCAAATAGTATATAATATCGCGCAATCACTGCAGTAGTGCTGGCGCAGTCCTGGTTCCTCAAGCATACTGTCGATCAGCCCAAGATGGGTAGCAGCCAGTCCACCACCGTCGGTCCGGAGACGATGTACACGGCCACAGCAGCAAGCTCCATTGCACAGGCCGCCGCGACAGCTCTCACTCTGAGCCCGACAAGTAACGTGGTCGGAAAGACATTCGATCGCTTCGTCCAGATCTTCCTAGAGAACCAAGACTTCTCCATCGCTGCGGGCGACCGTGGGTTCAATCCTTTGCCGCCGTCTGGACGTGCTCTCGACATCTGTCTGACGCCTCAATTCCAGCGAATCTGGCTTATCTAGGAACACTCGGCATTACTCTGACCAACTATTACGCCATCACCCACCCGTCGCAGGTACGAGCACCAGAATCCCGATGTTGATAGCTGTCGGAATCTGATCAACATGAGATGTAGCCCAACTATGTCGCCGCGGCTGGTGCGAGTACCCATGGCATCATCACCGACGGCTTCCACCGCATCGGATCTGATGTCCAGAGCATAGTTGACCTCCTTGAGACTGCCGGCGTGAGCTGGGGCCTATACCAGGAAGACATGCCCTACTCTGGCTTTGAAGGCGACTACACCAACCAAAAGACGGGCGCAAACGACTACGTGAGGAAACACAAGTAAATCACATCGGCCTGCTCATCAAAGTATCAGTGGCATGCTGATCCCGCGTTACAGTCCTCTCATGAGCTATGACTCGGTGACTTCCAACGTCAACCGCCTGGCACAATCCAAGAACTTTACCATGTTCTACAAGGATCTAGCTGCCAATCTCCTGCCTCAGTGGATGTTCATTACTCCAAATATGAGTATGCCTGCTTGCAGAATGAACAATAATACTATGGTAGCACTGCTAACTGATGCGTCAGCGAATGATGGCCATGATACTTCTGTGACAACAGCCGGTCAATGGGCGCGAGATTTCCTGACACCACTCTTATCAAATCGGAACTTCAACACTGACAGAACTCTTGTGATTCTTACATTCGACGAATGTTCGAACTATTTGGCACCCAATCGAGTCTACACCGTCCTCCTCGGAGGCGCCGTCCCAAGCACCAAGGTTGGGACGACCAACGATACGAGATTTAATCATTACAGCCTCACTAAAACTGTCGAGGATAATTGGAACTTGGGTAATCTCGGCGAAAATGATGTGGGCGCGAGCGCATTCTTCTGAGCCCGCGACATCTGCGACTCGGCCCCTGAGACTGTGCTCAAAGTCATATAGGTATCGATGTCAAAAGCAGCCATACAAGCAGAGAATATGGTATCTCATATTTTGTCAAGGGTGTTCTCGGCCACGACCTTGGGGTTAAGGCCTGGCGCATGTTTACTTGAATTCCTTTGGGATTATGTTGGCCTTCCGCATCCGATCCCAGACACCGCCCCAAGCTACTATTGGCGCCCTCTCCTCCGTGAAGCCGGCTTCGTCATACATCTTTGACATGTCGTATTGACGATCTGTATCAAACTGCGTGAGGAGGAAATACTCGAAACCGGGGAAGATTCGCGGATTGTCGGCGTGTCCCGTCTGCAGCCCGTACTTCTGCTCCATCTTGTTCCATGTATCGATATTGTCGCGAATGTACTTGCGAACCTCGACGGGATTATCCTCGGTCAGTTTGACGCCCTTGAGGCCAAAATACTCACAAAAGACGGGCCATTTTTCGCTCCAGTTTCTCGGATTCCTTTCATCAGCGACGTTAAACGCCTCTCCCTTCCTATTTTTCCAGGGGCTCTTCGTTGCGACATGAAGGGTCTGTCGTGCAATCATGTCGGAACTGGAATCGATGCTGAGCGCCTCCCAGCTCGCCTGAGTGCCGGGGAAAGGACACTCGGCTCCCTCGCCATCAATCTCACGTCTCAGACTAAGGTATATGCCTAAGACGGTGCCGAGAGAGTAGAAGTTCTGGTTGGGCACAAATCCGATAATGATGTCGGGCCGTGTATCTGCCCAACCCCAACGCTTATCGGCCGCAAATTCGGTAAGCCAATCGATTTGCGGGTTGTAGAAGAGGTTTTCAGCATATGGTGATGGGAGTCTAGGCAGCTTCTCCGAGAGTGGCGGCTTCATGATGGCCGGCCGGTCGTGCAGGAGGTGGCAGCCATAATGTTTCGCGCCCGTTTGCAGAACGACAAATTCAAGTGCCGGTGAGAGCTTGTCTACCGCGGTCGTGGCGCGCTGGAACATCTCCACGGCATCCTTTAGCTCAGCTTGCACGTCAGCTTGCGCCTTATATGCTGTGAGGTCGTGTTAGCTGATGAGCTGATCCTCGGAGCCTCGCTTGGAATCAACATACCGAGATATATCATATGAGTGATTGATCCGATCTCGGGAACTCTAGCCTTCAGAGTGTTCTCTAAGTCTTGCTGACTGCCGGCCAGAATGTCGACCCCTGAGACGATGGACAATCTGCTGTCGCTTGGCCATTGTGACTGTTCCAAGCTCAACGGTCTGTTGGTTAAGGCCACAACTCCACCCCATATGTCTTGTTCCGGATAGTCGTTCAAGATCTCATTGACCATGGCCCAGCCAGACACTCCGCTGGCTCCAAAGACCAGTGCTCTCTTGTCGCCCGTCATCCTGGATCTGGGTCTGGCGGTATGTCAGGCGGTGGGAAAGTATTTTTCTGTGCGAGTGACAGTTCAAACAACTTTTTTCGAAATTGAAAACGACGACACATATATAGTCTAACAGGTCAAGTTGGATATCTACCACGGCTAAGACTTCCGGGCTGGACTTCTCACTGGTGGGGTTGGTTTGTGCCGAGTGACGCCCATCACTATTGGCAAGGGAGATGTTTTCCGGGAATTTCCCACGCCAAAGTTACGACGTCTGCGGCGCCTTCGCACTAGAACGAGGCATCTATTCCCGATGCGATATATGCATGACATATGTAACTGAAGAGTTGAAGTTTCGTCTCTTTGGCCAGTATTATGCTCTTTGGTTATAGCCACATTAGGAGTTGCTTAATCGGTGTCTCGTATACCCGTGGTCTGTTTTCCAGCAAGTCTGTGTTGCCCACCTGGCGACGAACCTGAGCTCGAACCTATACACAGTAGAAAGTGCATTGCATTTCCGTCTTAGGGATTCTGCAATCAATGACATCGTGAATTTGCCGCTGTTTGTGTTAGATGTTTGCTGTACGCATGTATCCTATGCGTACCCTCGACCTGTTGGCAGGTGGACATTCGAGTCGCGGTGTTACGATTCGCTAGACGCTGCTGTGGCTGCCTACCATGGGGTCCATTAGCCTGCATAACCACCAACATTACCTTCGCCTCAGCTTCGGTCGCCATTAAGAAGGGGCGATTCCTCACCGACATAGTACCTGGGCACGAAGTGCAGCTAGCAGCATGTAGGTACAGTTGATTGCATGACTCCTCGCCGTCATAGGCGCAGCACAGGTAAATAAGGTACAGCACAGTATCTCCTCATCCTAGGTACTGTACTGAGCACACAGTACTTAAATAGGATACATAAGGTAGCATTTATAGTCCAGAGGGTGAGTTAAGGTGAAAACAGAATCCCAAGTAATGGCAGGGACGACGGATATCCCGTCGTAGGTAATCAGAGCATGTTGGTAGCACCTCGAACGCAAGGCAGACAGCTGCCTGCTTTAAGGCTACGTCAGGCATGGTCAGGCCCAATGTTATCGATAAGTTCCCGTCCCGTAGTGACTCCACGGCGGGGTCGGGCAACCTGGAGGCGCTTGAAACTTCCAGCTGAGCTGCCCCAATTCACCTTACCCAGAACATCGAGCTGCCTTTACATTGCCACCCAAGACTATGAGCTTCATGTTCTCTCGACGCCTAACTCGCAGAGTCACAGGACGTGCGAAGCACCAGAGTACGCGTTGCTCCTCGGATGACCTCCGGCAGTAGCTTAGGCGCACTGTGGGGCTTTCCGGGCTTTTCTAAGCTGAGGCAGCGGTAGGTATAAGTACACATCACGTAGCAACTACTTGGCTCGACAACAACTTCACAACCACCACCTGCGGCCTTGCAGCCTGCTCCCTGATATCTTTAAATTGCCTCCGTTCCGGACACAAAGTGGTACAGGTATCCCCATCAGAGCCGACACCCTTCTCCTGACTTACCCTGTCAAGCAAATTCACCTTGCCCATTGTTTGTTTGCCCTCCAGCTCGCAACATCCAACCACAACCACAGTACGCGCAAGCCAACAACGATTAGTTTGTTCTCTGCCGCTCTCTGTCACCTTTGATTTCAAACCTGCACCCACTTCGATCGTGACCTACCCTTCTGCCACTGCCCATCCGTTTTCTATTCTCGTCGCCTTAATCAATCGCACCTGCCACTGTCTTGCGCATTGCTTCCCTATTTTGCTCTACTTTACCACCGTATGAGGCGGAGAGCATGGATTCTCAAGACAAATCTACGGCCGAAGTGCGTGAGGGAAATCCGCCGAATCCTGCTAAGAGCGAGGATACGAAGGTTATGACTGAGCCCGCAACGAAGCTTGTTGAAGGAGAGCATAAGCCGAACGACCGCTCTGAGGGCAAGAAGAAGTCTACAAATGTCCACATCAGCGGCAAACATTCGAGAACAGGGCACAAGAAGCACAAGAAGCACTCGCGGGGACGGGATTTCGAGGCCGACTCCTCTAGCACAGACTCTGTTACCTCGTCCGAATCCGAGTCCGACTCGGAGTCCACAGGGAGCGAATCTGATTCCGAACATGAGTCTAAGAACAAGCGGAAAGCGAAGAGCCGCTCTAATGCTCGGAAGGCCATGAGATCGAAGGGCAGAAAGCACAAAAAGTCGTTCATTTCCCAAAGCTATCCTTGCCATACTTGAAGCGGATATGCTAACAGTAAATAGTCATAACAAGAAACAAGCAGTCATCAGTGACCCGGAAATCGAATCCGAATCCAGCTCGGATAGTCGAGAGTCCGACAGGGATCGAAAACCAAGAGGTCGGGGAGAGGATCTAAACTACCAGCTTCTGGTCCTGCAAATGCAACAGCAAATACAGCAACTTCAACAGGCTGCATTGCATCGAGATGACCTACCACCGCCACCTAGACTCGGTGCTGGTGGCCGATCATCGATTGGGGACATCCTAGCCGCTCAGCGCCTGGCCCCGGTCCCCACCCGACGATCAGGTCACTCAACCATGAGATGCGGGCATCCACTTGATGACATCGTCGCCTCGGACTCAGATCTTGACTTTGACGGCACCCAGAAGCCATACAAGACGGAGAAGAGGAGTCATAAGGCCATCAAGCTTGACTTTAAACGGGTCGATCAAGTTTGGGACAACAATATCCACAACTATAAGTTACAGGATACGGCCGAGGGTCCTATCGATGCCCAGTACGATGAGTTCCTGTTCCACGTCCGCAGGACCTTTGACTGGGAGGGGAAGTACAAGGCGACACTTGTTGACATCAAGAGCAAGCCTCTTCGTGAGTGTTTGCAAGATGTGATGGGTAACATCAAGGGGTTGAGCTTGGTTGAGGAGACACCCAAACTCGACCCGAACATGTTGTTTCTGTAGGCCATCGCCACGTCGTTCTGTTTTCTGACCATTCGTTAACGTCTTGCTTAGCTACCTTGAGGATCTTCGCACGTATCTCAAAGGTCTGAAGAAGGAGGAGCCTTCCGGTGATACCAAGCGCGAGCGCAAAAAGCAACGAGAGCACATCGAGTCGAAGCGAAGGCACTTGAAGGTCCTTCTCAAATACATCGACAAGGATTATGCCGACGTGAAGAAAAGGTAATTTCCCTAATTCCTATGCCTTCTAAGCTGGTCACACCTTTCCGTCTCGTCACTTCTAGTCCAACATCTCTTGATTCTACCACCTTGTCCCGCTTGATTCTATGCGATTTTTGTTTATCATATATGTCGATACCTGGCAACTCTAACTTTCTATTAGCCTATACCCCATGCTAGAGAACGGCCTCATCACCTTTGACCTTTTATGGGCTTTATGGAAACCTAACACATTGGCCTACACCACCACTTATGGGTCGCATGATGAACCTCGAGTCTTCAAGGTTGAAATGGCTGAGAATCATTACAGCATAATGAAAGGAGATTTCTACTACATCGATGGCAAGTACTTCGAGTATGACGGGAAGCAATTCGGCTATGGTAGCATGTCCGAAGAGCTCCACGACTTTCGAGGTGCCCGCAAGATCTCCAGCCTCGTCTGCTATCCCTTGAAATACCACAGGAACGAGACAGAATTGCGGAAGGACTTGATCGACCGTGGTAAGAAATTCGTGGCACTTAGCGGCGTGCACTACAAGAATCACCAGGGTTTGGCATACTACAAGAAGAAGAAAACGGTCGTCAAAGTCAATATCAACGGCCGCATCATGGTGGACCCACAGATTCACCGTCGCATCAACCCCAACTATCCCGTCTCTATGGTCCGTCCGAAGGATCATGACATGCTTTCGGATGACGAAGGCTCCGCTGATGAGTCTGGTGGCTGCGTCTGCGATTCGGATGCCGGTTCCGATGGCAGCGCAGGGAAGGTCACATATGTGACAAAGGCAGTCAAGGACGACAAGGGCAACATTAGGCTCCTACGTGTGCCTAAGCCGGAAGACAATGAGGAAGAACCCAACAAAGAACGTCTGGACCAGGTGCCTGGCAAAGACAAGGACATGCAAGAGGGTAAGAGCGACGAGTCTGACGGTGACCTGGTCGCTGCAGGCAGGAAGACTCCCCCTGAGTTCAGCGACGAAGAATACCTCATTGCTTCACCGGTAGTCCTCGGTTTCGCATTTGCCGAGAAGCTGTGGCTGGAGTTTACCGTCTCCGGTGTCAACGAAATCCAGTGGAACAAGAACGCTTACCAATCCTTGGTACTCGAGCCAAAGACAAAGGACATTGTGAAGGCATTGGTTGAGTCTCATAAGTACCACGCAGCAGAGAGCATCGATGATGTAATTCAGGGCAAGGGCAAGGGCCTTGTAGGCAAGTCATCCCAAATCCGCCCTACAGGTGCGTCTTCTTGATTCACTAACCATTTTTGTGTGCAGCGGTCCTCCATGGTCCCCCAGGAACTGGCAAGACTCTCACGGCTGAAGGCATCAGTGAGTTGCTGAAGTGCCCTCTCTACATGGCCTCGGCTGGCGAGCTTGGTACGGACTCCCGGTTCCTTGAGAGTGAGCTTCAAAAGATCCTAGATATTTGCCATGCTTGGGGTGCCATTCTCCTCCTGGACGAGGCCGACGTTTTTCTGGAGAAGCGCAACATGCACGACATCCACCGGAATGCTCTCGTAAGCATTTTTCTTCGGCAACTCGAGTACTTCCAAGGCATCCTCTTCCTCACGACGAACCGTGTCGAGGTGAGTACTCTCTTGCCAGGCATCGCCTGTGCTCTCAGGTTTTGTAGAATCTTTGCTTACAGGACCCGCTAGACTTTCGACGATGCATTCCAGTCGCGAATTCACATTGCGCTGCGCTACGATAGTCTCGACCACAAGGCCAAGAAGACCATTTTCAAGATATTTATTGAGCGTGTGCGCGCCCTCGAAAAGATCGACCTTATGCCGTTTACCGAAGAAGATTTCAATGTCTTGGCGCGTCACGAGCTCAACGGCCGCCAGATCAAAAACACGGTCCGTACTGCGCAAGCTCTTGCAGTGAACAAAGGAGAGCCTCTATCCATGAGTCACATCAGACAGGTACTCGAGGTTCAGCAGAACTTTGATCGTGATCTGAAGGGAGGAACGGGCTACCAAGACGCCATGAGGAGCTATTTCTGAGCTGCCTTGTGATAATAACGAACACTTTGATGGATGATGGATAAACGGGATATCTTCCTCATGCTGTCGCGGGAGAGCAGCGACAGTCGGCTTCAGTCGCACGAGTGCAAGGTCAGTGGTTTTTTCCGGATGAGCCGCCATGTTTTCCTGCCAAAGATTGGTTTCAGCTTGGACTAGGCATTACGATACCCCCATACCCTTCAGTGCGTTTCTCATCTCTGTGTTTTTCGCGCATGCACAACCGAGTTGTCCAGTCAGCGTCTTCGCCATCGTCTATGAGGGTGTTGAACAGTCTAGATAGTCGCCATCTCTACTCATTGATTTTCAAGTTAGTGACCGGTAGTGTAGTCTTCAAATTGAGCTTAGTTTCGGACCACCAGGCAATGGGGCTGTCAAGTAAAGTAGCAAGGTATTCATCAAGACGACTTGGTGACCGAAAGGCTTATAACGACGCGGACCTCGGTCATAGGTACCAAGGTGATCAATAACGGCGCAAGTGGGAGCTACCCCTGCTGTCTCATCCCCGTCCGTGCCGTCCAATCTTCATTGTGGAGCCCCGGGATCTACACTAACAGTGCACTAAGACAAAAGCTCGGACTCCCGTCTAGACCGAAATTAGTAAGGTCGCCCCTCGTTCTTCGCGATCGACGTCATCTGCGTGATTGGGCGGCGCCAAGACCTCAAAACAAGAAGCTCAGCTTCTGGGCTTTGTCCAAATTTCCTGTCCGGTTTATTTCTAGGTCTTGTGCTTTAAAACCCCCCATTATGGGTTGGTTCGTGCAGTTTGTTTAATTCTGCTTTTGGCTTTCATATCCCACGAGACTCTGGAACCGTGGTCTGGATCTCCAGAACAACGACAAGATGCCAGGCAGGTTCAACTTGAATCGTCTCTTGGGCTGGGATAGACACCCCAGTCATGAACACAACGATGACCACTGGTGGCGCGAGTCGCGCCAACGACGTGAGTGATCTCTTGCGACTGCCTTCCTCATATCTGCCAGCAACTGACTATGTCTGTCCTTGGCGACTCGAAAGTCCTTCCGGCCTACACCCACGAGTCCATCGAGTCCGCCATTCCTGCACCAGATGTAACAAAGGTCGCACTCAAACTCCGCCATTTGATCGAGGAGTGTGTGCCATGCGAGCTCGAGGAGGCGCAGATTACGCGCCCGCACAGCAAGATCATAACCAAGAAGGTCATCCTGGCCGCGAAGGAAGCTGGAGGTAGCGAACACCGGGCCTGCGTCGTCTTCTGTCTCCTCATCAATAAGCGATGGTGGAAGCACCAATCCTTGGTTGAGCTCTGGGACGCCGACCTTCACAAAGTTAGAGCAACGGCCTGCGAGGTGATCGCTAAAGCCATGTTGGTGCCATTCTTTTACTCCATATTCTGTGCTTGCCTGCTAATGCCATTTGATTTCTTGCAGCATTGAAGGCGAGGATGACATGCCTTACCTACTCCATGCTGTCTTGCTCAAACGCTATTCAATCATGATCGGAGGTCGTGCAACACCGCCGTCGAATGTCATTGAAAAGGCCGTGGACATGCATGCCCTCCGCATAATCGCCAGCTCCGGCTATCAGAAGTGTATCAGCTACCTTTGGAAAGGCTGGCTTGTGCAAGACGAAAACGACCCTGCCAGCTTTGTTGACTACAAGGGCAGGGATAACGTCTCATTCCTAGCACACCTCGACCCGGACCGCATGCGAGCTCCGATGTACCAGAACGCGGCTCAAATGATGTTCTCACTAATATACTTGGCTCTTTATACGGGGGCTATTAATACGGTTAACCCCGGTGGTGACGTCGATATTGTCGAAGCTCTACTCTATGTTTTCACCCTCGGCTTTATATTCGACGAAATTACCAAGTTCTGGAAAGCTGGCTATCATATTCTTGGCTTCTGGAATGCCTTCAACAACTTGCTCTACGGTCTGCTTACCGTCAGTCTGGTACTGCGGTGCATCGCTCTCAGCCACTCCTCCCAGGATCCGGACGGGTTGCGACACCACTACAACACTCTAAGCTACAACTTTCTGGCTGTGAGTGCTCCGATGTTCTGGATACGCCTTCTCCTGTATCTCGACAGCTACCGCTTTTTCGGAGCAATGCTTGTCGTCCTCAAGGTGATGATGAAGGAATCATTGATATTCTTTGCCCTTCTCTTCGTCATCATCATCGGGTTTCTGCAGTCATTTATCGGACTAGACTATGCCGACGACCAGGTAGCAGGCGACCTTGCCTTTATCATCAAGTCTATGGCGAATGCTATCATGCAGGCTCCTGATTTTAGCGGATTCGAAAAGTTCCAGCACCCGTTTGGGCTGATTCTCTATTACTGCTTTACCTTTATCGTTATGGTATGTTATCATCTTCACCCATGACCGCAATTCCTGGCTGCTCACTCACTATGTCACAGGTCATTCTTCTCAATATTCTGATTGCCCTATACAACTCGGCCTACGAGGATATATACGATAACGCCAACGACGAATTCCTTGCCCTCTTCTCCCAGAAGACCATGCAGTTTGTTCGAGCCCCAGACGAGAACGTCTTCATCCCGCCATTCAATCTCATCGAGGTATTCCTGCTGGCCATCCCTCTTGAATGGTGGATGAGCAAGAAGCGATATGAGCGCCTCAACGACATTGTTATGGGCATCATATACTTCCCTCTCCTCCTCGCTGCTGCGTACTTCGAGACCCAAACCGCTCGGGATATCAGAACCAACCGTTCGCGCGGCGACGAGGACGATGATACGGTGGAGGAGTGGGAGCAGATGGCGGCCGAGGTAGATTTCGAGGCTGACGGGTGGAACAAGCGCGTTGACACCGCCAAGCCCAATCTCGAGGAGGAGGCCGCCGTCCTCGAAGTCAGGAAACTGCAAACCGAGGTGGACAAGCTGAAGGAGATGATAGAACAGCTACACAAGGCCGTCACTTCCGAGCAAGGGAATGGTTCCTAGTCGTAGCATCGCTCGAACTTGGCGTTGGCAGCATACAAAAGACGGGTATTATAATTTGGCAAAGCGCTTTCGCTTCAATTTACTGGGTGTCAAATTTGGGCATTGCATAAGATATGGTCAAACCAAAGTTCGACGTTCCGACAACATGAATGTGGTACTTCGCTGTGTAATATGTCCAGATCATGTCTAAACCCATCCCATGTTGAGGCACCCGGCACTGAAAGGGAGTGCACATTGTTCTTGACACTGTTGGATCGCGTTGACATCGGAGTAGACATAAGGGAGTCAAGAGGACCTGCGGCGTTTCTTCAGGAGGGACAATGACTTGGTATTTTGAACAAACTGCGTGAGAGCATAGATACGCCCCCAGCCTCATCACTTGCTGCCTAAATTCAAGAAGCGATGGTATCGATGGAGTTGAAACGGAACACCGCGTTGGGTGCGGGAAAGTAATGGGAGACCGAATAGCTCGTCTCCTTATCTCGAAAGGCATCCATCCTAGCATACTGATATTGTAACCATCCCCTCCGTTAAAGGTGCTGTGTCGTCGCCTTCTCCGTTGGTCTCCCCGCTTCCCGCTCCCTCCTGACCTCGGCTGCGTCTTCCAAGTCCTCGTCGCTAAGACCCATGCCCATGCGCTCGCGGCGGTGGATGGCCTCGGTGATCGCGTCTTCTCCAGCCACCTCGCGCACGTCTGCGTCGTGCGCAACGTCGAATTTGCGCCGAAGGTGCTCGGGGCCGATGAAAGTCAGGATGATGACGTAGGCGAAGACGCAGCCCATGAAAATGCAGATGACGTTGCCATACTCGTACCGTTTGGTGGTTCCCTTCGGCGGGAGAGGGAAACGCTCGCCGATGGTACTCTCGATCGTGGACGAGGCTGATGACACCAGGTTACCAAGTTGATACGATGTGCCGACGACAAATGTCCTGAAAGCGCCAGGCGACAGCTCCATCAGATGGATGGGAATGACACCCCATGCACCCTGAACACAGAATTGTTCGAAGAAGGCCGCCGCGATTACGGCCTCTGTCTTGACGAAAGTGTACGGGTACAGCAGCGCTCCCCCAATGATTGACATGACGATGATGCTGAAGCGTCGACCGAAGACCTGTGAGTAAAAGCCGACGACTGTACCGCCCGTCATGGCACCAAGATTAGCCACAACCTGGGTAACGGTAACTTGGTTGGCATTGAAGTTGAACTGGTTTGTCAACATGGTCGGGTAGAGGTCTTGAGAGCCGTGCGACATGAAATTGAACCCTGCCATCAGCAAGACGAGATAAGTCAAGAGCAGCCAATGGCGGCGCAAGGCAACTTTGCCCTCAAGCAGGAACGTCTTGGACACGCTTTGTCCACCGGTCTGTGCGGTGCGTCTGACGCTTGCGTGCTGCTGGTATATATCGGTCTCGGGGAGCATGAGACGCCAAAGAATGATGAGGACTGGTGGACCAGCGCCGAACCAGAAAAGGGGCCGCCAGCCGTGGGATGTCGTGTTGACCAACCCTCTCGCGAAGGCGGTTGCCAGAAGATATCCGAAGGCGTACCCTTGCTGCAGGATACCACTCATGAGTCCGCGAACTTCCTCAGGCAGGTCCTCCAATGCTGTGGCCGCCGCATTGCCATATAAACCACCCATCTGTATTGTCGCGTGTTAGTCCAGGGTTAGGGTAAGTTGTCCGATGATGCTTCGGTTTAACTTACGGCGATACCGAACAGGGCCCGGCAAGCCAGGAACTGTTGATAAGTATTGCAAAACCCGGTACCCTATAGTGGAGTATCTCATTAGCTCATTCTTGCCCATCTTTTGCGCTTTGATTGTTGTCTAGGAACATAATCCAAGCGCTCTGATCCAAATCATCAACGTCGAAATGTGCCTCGTCCTCCGGATTTAAGACTCCCGAAGTTCCAAGTCGGCAGTTGCGACTTGGCGCCATCGCCAAGCGATCATGGCGCGCACTTAGCACGGCCTAACTGGAGGGGCCATGGAACAATGACGACAGTGGCTTCCATGCGAGGCTGGTTGGGCCTCGTGATCCATGACTTCACTGGGACATCGCTCAGGTACGAATGGAGGATAATTCGACAGGAATCCAAGAGAAAGCTGAGTGCTCACCAGTTCAAGAATTATAAACAAAACGTTGTTGACGATGAAGGGCCATTTGCGCCCATAGCGATCGGCAGCGATGCCAAAGATGATGGACCCAACTGAACGAAACATAAGCACAAGGGTGATACCCCAGGTTATATCAGTGTTGCTACGGCCAAAGGTCTTAGCAAGGTCGCTGACGGTGAGCGACACAGTGAAGAAATCGAAGGCATCCCATGTCTGCAATATCCTCAATAAGTCAGCGCAATCAGGAGCGACAAATGACCAGCAATAATAGTATGGCATGGGAAGTTCCATACCCATGCAATGAACGCAACGCCGAAAAAGGACCATTGACGGCCAGAAATCATGCGCAGAAGGGTAATGGGGTTCGGCGCAGACGTCATAGGCGGCTTGAGACTGCTGAAACGGCTTGCTATGTACTGGGCGGGCGACATGCCATGGTGAGGGGGATGGTCTTGCTCGATCTGAGCGCCGTGGCTGCCGTTGTGGGCGCCATCGACACTCGGTTTCTCCATGTCGGTGGCCATGTTTGCGAGAACTCGTTCGCGAGGAATAGAGGAGACACAAACGTATCCTCGTAAGATGTGGGCAGAGAACTAGGTATAAAAGGTGCTCCGTCGAGGACTACTGCATTCTTTCGAACAAGCAAGACAAGAACAGGCTCACTAGACACTTTTCTTTGTCCTAGAAGGGGGGATCCTGTTGATAAATACCTCGACGAAAGCTCCCTTTGGCGTGTACATGGAGCAAGTAATCAACCTGCAGATCTCGGGTGCGGGGTCGGGTATTGGAGCGGTAACACGGAGAGGACCAGGATCCTTGGGATGGGAGACCGTTCCTGACGTTGCATTGGAGTGACACCTCACGGCGACGGGTCTCGCAGATCGGGTGAGCGGCGCCGAGGTGGGAGCGACACTGGCGGTGACGACGACCACGCGAAATCTCAAAATCAATCTCCCCGAGCTCCATCCTGAGGTGACCCTCAGGGCTTATTCTTGAGTAGGTGTAGGATACGACACGGCTCTTGTAGGCTCTAACACGAATTCCCTAAATGCCTATAAACGACGTAGCCTATGTATGTACATTTTATGATTGATTTTGCAGCGGAGAGTGCTCAGCGAGTAGGTTGGTTCCTCGTGAACTTGTGATGCCATGGATGCAAACGCTGCTTGCGTCGCCTGATCAACTCTTTTCCAGCTCTATCGCGTTCCCGCACACGAACCAGCCAATGATAATGCTAGTTAGCTCTGATCCACAGTAGCTTATTTTGGCTTGCGCTGAGCTCGCTGACAATCCTCCCGCTTCGGACAAAAGAAGCAATGAACTGCGGCATGTAACGCCAACAACATCCCCCCAGACCAAGCAGCCAGTAAACCATGTCTTCGGAACAGAGATGTTCCCAGTATGCAGGATGATACACGATCAATCTCGTTAGGATTCCCTTGCTCATTATGCTAGTGCGTGCAGCTTCCCCCTTCGACCCTGCCACGGTCTATATTCCTCCTATGAGTCCATCCAGGTAATGACTTATATTTTCCTACCCCAGGAAGGCGTACTCTTGAGCCCAGCCTTTTCTTAAATAACAGATCAGAAATAGGAAAGAAGTTACAAGCTGAGAAGGCCCTTTGTCTGCTCTAATACCTCCTCTACTGTACATAAGAGTCCAACGCCCAACCCGAGACTCAGTAATGCCCTTCATTATACCCATGCCGGCAAAACCGGCCTTCCGGTGTCTTCCATAACACTCCATCCGAAACAAGCTTTTTCGCCTCATCACGAAGTCCAGACACTAATATCGCATCAGACCGGATGCAGATCAAGAAAAATGAGCAACCGATGGCCCTGAAGACGGGGCATAACACGCAAAGAACGACGCTGAGAAATACAATCCACATAGAACAACACACCATCAGACCGACCGAGGAGCACTGAGAGGACGCCAAATCCACGTGGTACCGCCCACATAGCCAATAACGAAGGACGAAATCCATATCGTACACAGACTGCAACCTAGTTCGGGGCGCTGCTCCTGTAGGTTAGCAACTACGCTCATGACGAGCACGAGAAGCATAACTCACACGCCACCCCCCATGAACGCGGCAAGATCATCCAGTTCCAGCAGCT
Source organism: Coniochaeta sp. PK30-01 (assembly GCA_023628855.1). NCBI lineage: Eukaryota > Fungi > Ascomycota > Sordariomycetes > Coniochaetales > Coniochaetaceae > Coniochaeta > Coniochaeta sp. PK30-01. The sequence goes on along the minus strand of JAMAJW010000040.1, from coordinate 12,641 downwards.
GGCGCTCAAAGGCCGCGCAGAGCTCAAGCGAGGTCATGTCAAAGTCCGAACCAATGTTGTTATTGGTGGGCATTGGTCCACCGGCGGCCGAGTTTGAGGAAGCCGGCTCGGGAGAGTCCATCTTCGCAGGAGCACCCGGAGGAGGGCTTCCTGTCGCAGGGGTCGAGGCGCCAGCGGATCCGCCGTTGATGGTTGTAATCCCAGGCCGTCTAGGCAGAGGCGGCTCGCTCTCCGGCCTCTCCGATTGCGGTGCAGGGCCCTGCGAGTCCCGAGGCTGAGATGGGGGGTACTCGACAGCGTCCATGCTCGTATCGGGCTGGCTGCCAATGTCGTCCTTAATCGATGGCGACCGCTGGTGATTGATCTTGGTGCTGTCTTCTCGGACGTCGCGGTCTCTAACCGAGTTGCTAACATCGCCGAGGACCTTGGCCATCACCGCAAGGTGCCTTTGCCAGGGAACCACGAGGGGCCAGGACTCGGCTCCATCATGCATGAATCGAAGGCTGTCCTTGACAATCGTCGAGGCTGACTCGGAAACGTTCGCTGGTGCGAGCCCCTTCAGAGCCAGGTAGGCAACGGTCGAACCAGCTGTAAAGGCCGAGAAAAGCATGAAGATGGGGAAGCAAAGAATATTGTCCTTGTCGGCACCATGCTCGAGAGACAAGAGGCTGTGAATGATGCTATGCGAGGCCGCAAAGATGCGGTCCACTGTCTGTAGATGCGTGTGTGATGAGAGCTTCCAAGCCTCAAGCGTAAACGACTCGGCTGACACGAGCTGCAGGATACGACGCCGATTGACAAAGATTGTGCCACAGTTAAGCAGGCAGTGAATCATTGCATAAGTGTAACCGCTTCCCATGGTGATATGCAGGTTGATCTGACCCGGTTTATCGGCGAAATGCACGGGCAATGACAGTCGGATCGCCTCGATGTCATCCTCCAAGGCTAGGCACTGCTCCTCTGAGAAGGTATCAAGCGAAGTTGTCGTCATCATCTCCACAACATTGCGCCACGCTTTGGTCGCCAACACTATGTGGCCGTATTCGCCGACGTCGCTGAGTGTCAGGGAGGGATCCGTGGCAGTGGACGGGGGGGTGCCATTGAGGGTGCGGACGACAACGGGGCTGCCGAAATGATAATTCATATCGGGACATGGCAGCGACACATCACGCACATCGAGCGACGATAAAGCAGGATGGCGGCCGGGGCTGCTGGTGAGAAAGCAGTCGAGGATGTAGATGAGCCACAAGGTCCGACGGAAGGACTCGTCTTGAAGAAATTGTTCCGGTTCGGTGGTCTGGTGATGGGTGTGGACAATGCGATACATCTGCGCCATGCGTGCGGCTTGCCCAAGATAGATGTACGCACGAACAGCATTTCGGCAGCCCCATTCGTGAATAACGAGCAAGCAGAGCGACTGGATGTCTGCAAGGCTGGGTTGGTCTAGAGCCTGCATGATGGAGTTGATTGTCTTAGTCGCGAAGTGTTCCGCTGCAGCAGAACCGCCGCCATGGCCACCATATCGACGAATCATCTGGGGAGAATGGCTGCGCAGCAGGTCAGCATGAAGAATCATACAGATCGCGTAATCGGGTCTCCAACTTACCGTGCGGCAGTCGTAAGCAAGGCGTTGATCATAGTTGGATCCAGGGTAGCGCTCCTGAGCTGCTGGAGGAAAGACGGCTTGTGGAAGGCGATACATGCCGGCAGAGTCTTGGAGATAACCCGTTCGCATTCTTGCATCAGTTCGGGCGTAAGTCTATTCACATAGTTAGCAAGGACAACTCATGACTTCGAACATAGCACATGTGAGATCAGGGGGGATCTGACGGAGCGGCATCAGTGTGCCATGCACCGCACAGGTGAAGGCATAATGACAAGCACCGACGAACGAGTGACATCGGAAGAACGTCATCTAGAATCAGAACATAGATCGGGTATAATCCACGGCATTATGGTTCCCAGTGGTAAACTTTTGGCATGATGTTATGAATGCGGCTTTGGGAAGACCTTGCCGGTAGCCGATGTGACCGGCGCCAGTTGGGTCCGTTTTCATAGTGGGGCCAGGAAAGTCGGGATTGGGTGAGGACGGCGAAACTGTGCACGGAGCAAGCGAGAGCGGTTTTGGGAAATTGCAGGCCCGGCACGGGAAATATTGGGGCAACACAGCTCCGAGACACCGCCCAAAAAGGCGACCAAGGGACACGCGTGTCAGGGCAAATGTCCAGCGCCAAAAAAAAACCGGAACGGCTGGGAAATGCGCACAACGGCCGACCCGCCACTGGCAGGCAGTCGCGACAACCCAGCAACAGGCTGAATTCGAGCCCACAATAACCATAATGGCTGTGAAGAAATGATAAAAGCATTGGAAGGACAGAGGTGAAAATGAACACAGACATACTTTTCGCTACTTGATGAGACATGGCGAGACACGGATGAGGCGGACGGACCCTGACGCTCGCTGGACCCGCCGGCGCCATTGTGTCTCTCGCTGGGTAGTGACTCGCGCGACCTCTGAGGTACCCGGACCGGGGTGACGTGATGTCCACCATGGCTCATGGACTCTGATGGTAGATAACACTCGTGCATTCCCTTGGCGCAATTCTTGCATGGAGCTCTGCCGTTCTCGTATACGCATTTGGTTTTGCCCTTGCGGCAGCGTACACACGCACCGCCGGCGCGCAAAGCCGTCGAGCGCACCACCGATGATGATGACATGATTTGCGCGTGTCGATGCACCAAGGTCAAATGAGCGGGATGCGTGAGGAGCAGTGATGACAGAGGAGTGGTGTTTTGTTTGTGGATGGAAAATCACCAGAGTTGCTTCGGACGAGACCGCGCCGGAACCGCGCCGGCCGGTAATCGCGGGTCTGAAGGTCGATGGGTAAGAGAATACAAATGTAAGAGATTATTGCGCGTTCGCGAAATCGAGTCGCGCCGAGAGCGTGACCGGGAGTCGATTACGGAGGATTAACCCGGGGGACGGTGTCAGTTGAAGAGGAGGAAGTAGTGTGGAAAAGGGAAGAACGGAAGGCGGATGGGGGAGGATGGGGTAAAAAAGAAGGACACGGGCGGAGCTTGAGATCCTCAGGCGCTCACGAAGCGAAGAGAAGAGGCGGCGGCAGGACCAGGTACGCTGGGGAAAGATTCCACAAGGACGGACGGATCGGCTGATGCTGCCGGGCCTGCCAACGAAAGTCGGAAAGTGGGACTGGGTTTACGCAGGCTGGTTGTCTTGGCTGCTTCGACGGCCGTGGGCGGTAAATGGTTGCTGGCCCGCTCCTTCCTCGAGGTACCTCCCTCACCAGCTTCCAAGTTCCTCCCGATTCAAGTTGTACAAACAGGATGAAAATTGAATTCCGTGAGCGATAACCTTGGTAGGCGACCCTACCTAATCTCCATAGCGACACTTCGATTTGTTTCCTCGTCCCTTTTCCTTTTTTCTCTCTCTTATTTCTCGTTTCTGTCTGGTGGCGATCGATGGTACAACCGGCTCTCCAAGGTCACGGGCGCCGGGTGCAGGCACGGTGGTTTAGGCTCCGAGAAGTGCTGAGTGGAGTTTAGCACTCAACCACAATCATCCCAGCCTCGGCTGCGAACAAGAGCACAGTAAACTATCTCGTATAAAAAGGGTGATGATAGGGAGAGAGTGCGAAGAAAAAGAAAGTCAGTTGCAGGCAGCTCAGCGGCCGTTCAACCTGAGGGCTGATGGCTGATGGTGGCTGCTGCGGCCATTTGCGCTTCATGGACACGGACCGGGATCCTCTCACGGTCCACCACCCAGAAGTACCTCCGGCCTCCGTGCCTCCTTGACACTGCCCCACCCGCTGTTGCTAATTACGCCCGAGTCCATCATCATACAATTCCACAAAGAAGTGCTGAATCGACAGCATACTACTCACACCTTGACAGGTACTTTCTTCCTGGGCAACCAAACAACGGCCACTCACGTCTGCCAACCGGCTACATCTCCAGTACCGGTCGTGTCTCGCTGGGGACGGCCGCCGTAGCGAGTTTCAGCGCGGGCCAGTGTGATGGGCCGTCTGCCGGTACGGCTGACAGGTGCACAGCATGCCACCTAACGCATTAGGTAGCGTTTACCCGCCCACCTATTGCCCGACGTACCAAAACGCGATCATCGATCCAGAACTGCCGCCGGCTGAACAGCTCTCGGAGCGGCTCCTCAGCTCAATTTCTCGCCTGGGGAGTGCGTGGTGTCGTACCTAACTGAATCCCAATCATGGCTGTCCAAGACGTCCGCAATCTCCGGCTCCAGAAGCCTTTCGTCGAACCGTATCTACCTCTACCGTATTGGCTTTCGTCCATTTCGGAAGAGCAAAAGTCGCGGGCAGAGATCTCCTTCCGAGGGACGGATCTCAATCCTAGGTGCAGGAACGACGCATGCCTTTGTCGTGTATGTATTCCGGTCCAGAAAGCTGAACCGCACTGAATCGCCCTGGTGATGGGTTTGCCGACCACCGGTGTTCATCTCGTGTTAGGGCGAAAGCTACGGCCCGAAAGTGGAGCAACGAGAAAGTTTGCTACGGCATTCTACGAAAACCATATTTTGCAGGCGAGGTGCCGAGGTGTCCGTATTTTCGGTCACTGTATCTGTCTCCGGGCGCTGCAATGCTATAAACCCGCGAAACACACCAAATGACTCCGGCTAAAGCTCATCACCCAGATACACAATAAGAGAAACCATTTCTCTGGAATCTTTGCCTGCCTCGCATTTATTAGATCGCGGCAGATGAATGTTCTCCAGGCTGAACACACCTTGCTGTCGGCCTTGTTGTCGCGAGCCAAGGGGAGATGTAGTCCAGAAAACACTGAAGGGGAGACACCCTAAATAGAAGACCTAAGCGCCTCGGGAGTCGGGACAGCAGAGACATGGCGGAAATCGAGTTGAATTCGCTGCTGGAGACTCGGATGCAGGGGCTGAGCATATCCTGTCCGCAGCCACATCTTCTTTGACCAGTACAAGGTTTCACAGCACCGGAGTTTGACCCGGTGCTGTTTGCCTTGGTACCAGACTAACCACTAATTCCTCCCAGATCATGTCAAACATCGATTGAAGGCACATGTTCGGGTAAATGACAATGACTACTAATGGTTTTCGACCTGTGATTCATGACGAAAACGGAAAGATTGATGCTATGAATGAGTTTCTGCTTGGCTTTTGTCCGAGGAGGCGCAGTACTTCTCGGGGGCCCCTTCTCGGGCTCAAGCCGCCTTGTAGTGGCCGATCAGCTTCATGCACGATCCTGTTTTGTGCCTCGGACCTGGCCAGGGGAAGAAGCCGTGCGACCGACGGGGCCGGTGTTCCTGACGAGGTTACATTATCGCTTCCTTTCTTCCCCAACTTGTCCCTCCGAGCCACAAACTCTCTGCCGCGAGCCTGTGACAGCTCGCTGAAGCACGGGGATAGAAATTGGAAGCGACACACCCAATCGAAAGCTTGACACCACAGAGGCAGACGGACGAGTGTCCTTGAATTGTTAACGAAGAACCTCTACCTTAAGTCAAGCGTCGGTTCCAGCTTACGGCATGGTGCAATGCCTTCAAGGCCGCCCACGCCTTGGATACGTGACAAAATAATACTCACAGCGCCTGATTAGCACGACTGCTTGAGACGAAATGTGAATTTTTCCAGTGGTTCGAGGCATCGCCGTGCCGCGCTGCAAGCCGAGGCGCTGCAAACCCCCCGGGAGCCTCCCCCCACCCCTCAAACCCGGGTGACTCAACCCGGCCCCGGCTGGCTCGCCCGATCTCCATTCGGTATCCGCCTCACCACTGGAACCTGAGAAGAGAGTGACGCTGATACAGGATAATTTCTGGTCAAGGCAGCCGGAGCCCGAATCAAACGTCACCGCCCCGTTGGATGCCAACTTTTTTTTTGTTTTGTTTTTTTAGCCCCCGGCGGTTTTCGGAGACCTGTATGCGCACCGGGCTGCACGGATACGCGGGACTTTTATGGTGCTCGCCACCGGCGGCGTCTCCACATAAGCTTCCATTGGAGTTGACGACTCGTGCAACCACCTAAGGTACCTGGGTACTTTATTTAGAGACCTTGCGTTGCCTGACTCGATAAAGACATATTGTGTAAGACGCTCTCTATTTCTACCATTTGCAACCAATACGACAAGACGCCCACAGGACACGGTGAACGCTCTGCATCTACACTGCTATCTCGCTCTTCTATACTTCTCCTTTATCTGCTTCTTGTCGACAATCGAGAGGGAGGTAACTATCCAGCCCTGCGTCTAGCTTTATATAACACCGTAACCGGCATCAATCTGGTCGGACAACCTAGTGCTGGAACCGGAAGTCGAGTCGTTTGTTTCCCTGATCCTTCGTCGTGGCCAGATACTCCAGCCGCTCCTCTTCAGTCATTGAATCCCACTTTCGATCTCGCTGCTTGTTCCGTCCCACATAGTAGATCTTGACCAGGAAGTATAGGACAATATTCATGCAGTTGATTGCCAGGAGTTGTCTGTTACCCCGTCTATAAAGGGGAGCATCGTCTGCACGCAACAGTTAGTCAAGGGACCGAAACACGGCCAGGATGCAACAAAACTCACCCTTCCGGTAAATGTTTGACGAGATAATACCACTGGCTTGCACAAACATGTTGTAGCAAGCAGCGGACACGGTTCGAGACCTGACTGTATTCGAGTTTCGCGAGTTCCAGCCGACTTGGATCGGGTGTGCTACCGAACAGATCTGTCAGCAAAATGGGGTCCAGATAGTGCCGGCCAAAGCAAAGGAACTCACCACTTGGGTAGGCAAGCAAAAGGGTCGTCACGGCATAGATCACCCATCTGTTGACCAGGCCCGTGTTCGCCACAGTCAGGTAGATGAGGAAGGGGAGTGCCCAAATCTGGCCAGACAGGGACACAAATGTCAACTCCCCGACGATCTCGGCCAAATATGTGATTGCCATCATCGTTCCCACTATGGATAGGTCAATACACTCGCACATCATCAACGGAATAAGGGCAACCGGGATACATACTGTGGAGAACTGTGTACGGGATGGTCAACAAGTTTGTTTGGAAAGTGTCGAATCCGAGGCCTTTGAGCGACAATGTCAGGTACTGCGCTGGCGGCGTCATTGGTATCTGGAAGGACAAGCCGAGGATGTAGAGCGGCCACAGATCGTAGTCCTTAAGGCTTTGCCACAAAAGCTTCGGTGTCACGGGCTGACGGTTATGCATGCTGCTCTTGCTCGGGTCTTCCCGCAGCACTCGGTTGACGATTATTTTTTCTTCCCTGTGGACCTGTCAGAACCAGTCGAGAAGTATGGCTCACATTTTCATGGAGGCGACTTACTTTTCCGTGAACCAGCCTTTCTTTCCCCTGAACCAACTGGAAGTCGCGCAAGGTCCAGCAGGCATCAGCAAGAATGAGAAAACACCGATAACAAGTGTGAGCAGACCCTAGCAGTTTCATCGTCAGTCGGTATTGTCGTCTGGTCAAGCAAGGGGTCGGCGAACCTCAATCAAGAATAACCACCTCCAGCCGGACTGTCCACCCACGCCCCTCATATGGAGGAGTCCGTATGCGAAAAGGGCGGAGAGAATATCAGCGATACTCATTGCCGTCCAGAAGAAGCCGAGTCGGAGTGACAACTCGTGATGCTTGTAAAAGTACGACAGATACAGGATCACCTGCAGTAGCGTTAGCTAGCTAACATCGACGGACGTGTAATTCCTTTGGCTAGGCTTACATCAGGGATGAAGCCACCCTGGAGAATACCAAGGAGAGCCCGAGTGACTAGAAACGACTCTCGTCCACTCAGACAGTATTGGGTGCTGGCAACAACACTCCAGAGAACCATCTGGGCGGGAATCCAGCGATCAGGCCCGACCCACTTCGAGACCAGTTGGGATGGCAGCTCGGCGCAGAGGAAGCTCAGTTTGAAAACTGTGTTCCCGAGATTATAGTCTGTTCGGCATGTCAGTCGGATACTTCGTGTCAACGACTGTGACGGGGCATCTGGGACGCTTTACCATTGGTTGTCATCTTCAGCTCAGTGAGAAAGTTATCCGTCAAGGCCTGGCTCAAGTTTGCGCGATCCAGTTCAAGCGACATGAACATAATGCAAGCCCAGATCATAATGCGGAAGTCGATCTTGCGCACCAAGCGATGCTCTTCCCCCCAAGTCCATCTTGCCTGGGGATCGAAGCGATGAAGGTTTTCCCTGGCTGAGGGTTAGCCTACGAACGGCCAAAGGGAGGTGTGACTATTGCCTACCAGTCCGCTCTGGGTTGGTACTTCTCAGCCGTCTCGGGGTCGTCGAAGACGCTCGCCTGGGTAGCGATCGCGTCTGGATCGTAAGTCTTGTAACGCTGGAACCAAAACCGCTTCTCATCGAGCGGGGCACCCAACGGAGGCGCGTTGCTATTGAGGGACGAGGTCGAATCCGCCGCTTGCGTCGTCGTTACGACGACTTTCTCCTTGGTCAGGACTGTCGCCATGGTTGGTGCCTGTGACTCGTCTCTAATCAAATATGGTGCTTAGGCTGAATTGATTGGGGAGTCTGAACATTCATCTCTAAGATGGGACGGACGCAGCATCATTTATGGAACAACAGGCCCAGGAGGGAGGCAAAGAGAAGCAACCCTATGCAGCTCTGCCAAGCACGGTACATGGCGAATATGGTCCATGATATGGCGTGTGTGATGAACGAAGCGCACCATACTTGGAAGGTGGCGACCCTACCCAGTTCTGCATCCCGCTGTAGACCACGCTTCGAGGTTCCATCAGCCCCCGAGGTTGCTCCTCTCAGCTCTAGACTTTGCATAGTCGCTTCCGGGCGACTGGTACGTAGGGGTCCTCAATGATCTGGTTCCTCAGTATGATGTTGCTAGCGAGCGCCACATAACCAATTTGCCTCCCGAGACTACATTTCCAGCCGGGTTTCAACAGCCATGAACATTCTGGACCGACCCCTTGGGTATTGCGTAATGCGTGGTTGAGATTAACCATCTATCCATCCCGCGCCTGGTATGTCGCATTGTCCTGCAGCAAGGTTTCCCCAGAGTAATTTGACCTATCCGTCTTCCTCAGTTGATGCACACGATCCCGATCCAAGGGTTGTGATATGAAGGAAGCGACAGCCGCGATGCTTGTTCAAGGAGCACTGGCATTGAATGACATGTCCAAGACCTATCACTGGGTGTGAGAACCCGAGGGATTGGAAATATCACCATTGGCGAACGGTTGATGGTTGCAATTGAATGTCAAGCACTACTCCATGATCCAGGCTCAGCAATAAGAGCTTATCAGAGCCGGGACTGCCGGGTTCTGGTCGCCGTATGTGCTGCATCGAGGAACGTGAATAATCGGATGTCGTTCGGCGCTGATTTCACGACTCCCGGAGTGATCTCTTCATGAAGACGGCGGGTGTCGGATGCCGACTACGGCTGTTCATTGGCAGGCACTCTGCTGCGGGCTGGTGTGTTACTGTGTGTATAGTTGATGGCGTGATGACAGCGTGCTCACTGCGACGTTGACGCGAGCAGAGCGATAAGCCAAGCTGCCAAGATTGGTTGTGAGGATTTCCAGGACCAAAGTCACTCGGGTTGCGTTGAATGTGAGACGGAGGAGGTAAAATGCAATGGATGCAGATACTCATCATTGCGGGTGGGAATTGTGCAATTCTCCTCCGGAGCTGATTGAATTGGAAACCCCCACCGCGTGGTTGGCTTCAGTTTATTCCAACTTAGTTTAAAATATGGACTCGGACATCTTGAAAAAGGCCAGTGTTAGGTAGGGGCCGCATTCCCCAAAGCGGGCAAGTGACCGAGTAACGAGGCCCGTCCCGATATCCTTGATCACGACAGTTCAGGGGGTCGAAGACCACACAGCTATAGACCACCCGCGCGTTCAACAACCTGCATGGACCCCATTCAGCCTTCGATCGCATGCAGAAGGCCTAGACGACAGACTAAGACATGACCACTCATGGCACAATCACTCGCGATTTGAACGGGTTCATTCTCGTTGCATTGACCCCGTTGCTAGTCAACACGGGACTGTCAGTATCCCAAAAGCTATGGTCACGAAATATGGACGCAAAGTATCGCCATAGTTTTGATGGCTTCTGATTCGGCGCCGTTCTCCAATGTGGTGTGGCAGGCAGCAACATTGCAACACACCTGCTGCATCTTCGATATCGGCAAATTGCAAACTGCGTTTCTTCAATGATATATATAAGTGCCTGCTGTGGTTGTCATGTAAGACTGCCGTTCTGAGATTTGATAACATCACCTGTACAGCATCTCACGCGGCAACAAGAGAGAATTCCGACGACACAAGCAATGGCTCCCTCCGCTATTGATACCGAACCTTCGGTGGCTCCCAAGGGTCTGGTGCGTCAGCCGCTCCAGCTCTCTGGCGCTCTCGACAACTACGAGTCCTTTGACGTGACTCCTGTCATTGGAAAGGAGTTTCCGACTGCGAATCTTGTTGACTGGCTGAATGCCCCAAACTCGGATGAGCTGTTGAGAGACCTGGCAATCACGAGTGAGATTTCACGTGTCCTCCAAACCGGGGTCGCTGGCTTGAACTGACATGTGGTAGTCTCCCAACGTGGCGTCGTTTTCTTTCGGGCCCAGGACAACCTGACAAACGACCTTCAGAAGAAGCTCATTCTAAGACTCGGAGAATTGACAGGGAGACCTGCGACGTCCACCCTACATATCCACCCTATCCTGAACTCTGAGCGCGAGCTAGGCGGAAGCGACCCAGAAATCAGTACCATCAGCTCCGTCCAGCATAACAAGTTCTATGTCAAACAAGAACCGGACGAGCTAAGCCCCAAGAAGCAGAGCTCTGCTCAGTGGCATAGTGACATTGCCTTCGAGCCGGTTCCTGCTGACTATACCTCGCTTCGGCTAGTTGAGCTTCCCAGCACGGGTGGTGGTAAGAAAGAGACGCATTCCAAAACTGATGATTGCATACTTATTTGACCACCTTCGTAGATACACTCTGGGCATCGGGCTATGAGCTATATGATCGCATCAGCGAGCCCTATCAAAAGTTCCTTGAGAGCTTGACTGCCACTTTCGAGCAGCCTGGCTTCGGAAAAATTGCCGAACGTGCCGGGTTCAAGCTGTACGACAAAGAGCGAGGCGCGCCAGAAAATGTTGGCAGCGAGCTCAAGGCCATTCATCCCGTCGTCCGCACCAACCCTGTGACGGGATGGAAGAGCATATTCCCCGTTGGAGGGCATGTGAAGCACATCAACGGTCTGACGAGTGAGGAGAGTACCAAGCTTCTGACCTGGTTCCTTGACCTTGTCTACAAAAACCATGACCTCCAAGTTCGGCTGAAATGGAAGAGCCCTAACGATATCGGTAAGCATTCTCCATTAACTTCGTCTTGCCGAAAGAAGGGCTGACTCAATCATGTTTCTAGCCATCTGGGATAACCGGAGCGTGTTCCACTCCGCGACGTTTGATTACGACGGGTATGGTGATCGATTTGGGAATCGTGCTGTGGGCTTGGGTGAGCGTCCATATCTCGATCCACGTAGCACTTCGAGGAGAGAGGCCCTGGCAAGAGGACAAGGGTCATGAGAATTCCATCTTTTTAATAGGAAACTTAAGGTACCCGACTTGCATGTAATCCCTGCTTCAGGACTTGGCTTCAAGAATGAAAGAAAACGCTACCTATCCCCTATCGTGTGATCCCACCAAGTTAAGCTCCAAACCCCCTCCGAATGTTTCCCCGAATTTGCTAGCAAATCAAAATTCAACCATGTAGAGTTCAATGCTTGTCCCTGTGCTGCTGGATGAGTGTGGTCTTGACCTGCGAGACTAGTTCCGCCGCTGTTACCGTTGAGGACGCAATTGACAGCGAGGAATAGAGCTACCAGTCGGTTCGTTGTATTCCTTATAGTTCGAATTGTCCAGTGACTTCAGCCGCCACCATCACATGTTCCTCCGAACATTGCCGAGACGAGACGGAGCCCTGCATATCTGGCACTCTATTGCCCCCAATGAGGGTCTTTAGGCTGTGATTCGTTCATCCATGACTCTCTAATCTTCTCGGCAACCTCGTCTCCCAGCGCTGATCCGAGGTCGTCATCCTCTTGGACTTCGTTCACACCGTCATCATCGAACGTCAACTTTTCGAGGCCCAACAATGAGGCTTCGCTGCCACATGGGGTTGCTGCGTTTTCCGAGGCTTGTGATACCCTGTTATCGTCATCTTCCACGACCGTTGGTAACACGAAGATCGCAATGTCCTCCATGTGAGTGGCAAGGTGCACTTGTAGGTCGCCCAATGACAGCTCCTGATTGCAAAAGATGCATGAGTCTTTGCTTGACTCGTCAACTTCGCGGTTGCAGATATCTAATATGATTTTCAGCCGTGATTGTGCCACAGACTCTCCGTAATGTTCCTTGAGATGGTTGATCATGCCCTGACGGTCGGTGTAGACAGCGTGACAGACATTGCAAACGAATCGCCGCATGTGGACTTGGAGCTCAAGATACATCCACTCATTCCGGCTGACATACAGCTTACCGGCGTTCTGGCAGTCCTGAAAAGTACTGACACGGGGATCGCGTCCAGGAGGGTAGGTCATGTGACGAGGGGCCACCTGTAATATTTTGGCGGAGCGGTCTCTT